>JAOYSI010005856.1:0-13252 GCA_025775065.1 Hiodon alosoides
TATATAAGCTAGATTCTCCTTTTCCTGACTCTAAGACTGTACTGTTCCCTCTTTTCCTTCCTCTCTTATCGCTAAGTTGGTGAAGGAGTTTCTGAGTGTGACAATGAGAGGTGCCTGGGGCAGGGTGTTGGTGGAAATCAGCAGGGCTTCTCTCGGCTCAGCCTCTAGCTAGGGTAATGGGGGGAACAATTCCCTCTCCAGGGGGTGTCCTTGCATCCAGCCGAATCCTCCCAATCTCCTAGACGGCATGGCCTGCGCCAATCCCTTCTGTGACCTTCGCTGTATCGCGACCCGTCTAACGGCACCTCAGTCGGAGTGCATGGCCCAGGTGTCTCTTTAGGGAGAGAGAGCAGGAGGAAAACCTGCTGTCCCGTCCGTTCATGTTCTTGCCTGTGGGTCGCAGTGGGGTTGATGGCACGCATTCGCTCTGCATCTCTGGTACCAGGCCAGTGAAGTGGATTAGCTTGGCCCTGGCTCACGCTAAGGTCCGAGAACACCACCACTCCTCTCCTGCTGTGGGCCCTCAGTACTGGCTTGGAAGTGAGCAGGCTTGAACGCTCTAATAACCCCCCTCCTCCAACGCCAGAAGCCCAGCGTAAACAAAACTTTAGCCAAGCTACATTGCGGTTTTGCTTGTTTTCAACACGTCCCCGATGCCACATCTTAGCATGATGAGCACTGCTGCAAACAACAACCGAGAGCTGAGCAAGCATGCTAATCCAAAAGCTTTGTTCTGTCCGCTAGGGAGGCTTTTCTGTGTCACAGCATGCTTCACAGTACTTCACTTCAGCTTTCAGATGCAGAGCAGCTTCTAAGAGGGCTGAGGCTAGCTTTTGAAAAACCATTTCAAACTATGACTGACGACTGCAGAAACAGAGTTCAAAAAACTCCATCCAACGTTCCCTAACTCGGCTAGCAAACAACTAGCACCATGATATGCTAAGTGCAATTTTTAAAACTTGTTACTGCACAGTCTAAGCCTTATCATGCTGAGAGATGCTAGCAAGCAGCTTCTGTCTCTCACGTGACAGATGCCCTGTTCATAGCGGGAGCAGGGACTGAATTGTACATATTGAGTACAATCCAGTAGTCCTTGCAGCTTCTCCTCTCCTTTGCAGCTGGCGTTGGCCGGTTGGTTGTCCAGCGGTGAGGAGAAAAGCCCACAGCCCTTCCGAATAAAAAGTGCACATTAAAAGCAAATGTAGTCCCTTATATGGTTAATGGTTAATGCCAGTTGTAAAACAGTGCCTCCACAATAAAAACTTTGATATCATTTGTGTAATAATGTGGGTACCTGGATGAGGGGAGAAGGAGCTTGATGAGATTAGGTAGGGGCAAGCTTGGGGCTGTGTGTGACTTATCAATTCATCCAACTCCCTGTTTCCTGTCGGACTCTGGAATGAGTTTAAAAAAAAATATCTGAGTGAGGCCTGCCTCAGCTGCCATATCGGTCTTGGCTGAGAGCTCTTGGGCTAGATAACGATAGGGTTGCTGTGCAAACTATGAATAAGATATCTATGAGAGAATTCTAAATGGATTTAAATTGTTGCCCCCCCCCCCCTTTCCAGCCGGTGCTGATTTCCCATTCAATGAGGAAAGAGTGATACCTGATGGAGTCAACAGGAACTCAGCAATAATTGGGGGTAGGTTTCATTCTGCAGGGATACCGTTCTGTTGCTTGCTAATGGTATAGTTGTGGAGGAATTGGTGCGTTTACATGGAGAGGCCGGAAGAGGATTTGTATCAGCATATGTTACCAAAATGCTTCACTCTGATCAATACATCGACAGTTAAAATAAGCAAAGTAGAAAAGCAGCTTCACCCAATGAGCTGAAGTGTATGCTGACAATTGCCCCGTGAAGCAAAGCCCTCTCCTTAATCGTTTGCTGTATCTGTTCTCGATGTATCTGTTCGTTGCAGGGGTCATCGCCGTGGTGATCTTCACCATTCTCTGCACCCTGGTGTTCCTGATTCGCTACATGTTCCGTCACAAAGGGACCTATCACACCAACGAGGCAAAGGGGGCGGAGTCCGCAGACAACGCAGATGCCGCCATTATCGGCCACGACCCCAACTTCACAGAAACCATAGATGAGAGCAAGAAGGAGTGGTTCATTTAACAAGATAGTGTCAGGGTTTGGGTGGCGGGGATCTGGGATGTGGCGGCCTATCAAAAACTCTGCACTGTTTGGGTCAGTTTTTGTAGATCTGGACTAGCAGAATGTTGAGATGTACTTGCTGAACAACTGTTTGTTGTGGCTGGCTTCTCTTTAATGTTAGGTTGTTTCGAGGAATCATTTCAGTATCACATTACCATAAGCTTAAGATGTCTTTTTTTAAACTGACATCCCAATTCAGCGCTGAATTATCTGCTTTCTTATTTATATGATTTGTATTTTTATTTATTTATTAATACCTATTAAGTCCATCACACTTGTATTTTCTTCCTTAAACGTTCTAACAACCTCTCAGTACATACAATCTCACAGGAAAATGTATGCCAAATGCTCTGTGTAAATACTTTTATTTTATTAATTCATTATACATGCATAAAGATTTACTCACACATTTCATTTGACTAACCACATAAGTATGTCAGTCAATACTGAAAGAAGTATACAGTTGCATGCTAGGAGAATTAGGTGGACCTGAAATTACAGTTACGCATATTTTAATTACCAAACATTCAAGTCGTATGTACTGTTTTTGTCTTTTCCATTATTCATTTTTTGAATGCAACTATAAACCAGCCTTTCTGTGGCACAATTTCATTTTCAGTTGTTTCCACTAAGAATTTACGTTAAGCCTGATTTTTGAGAGGGGTGTCTGTGAATCACGGGACACGGAAAGGTATAGTACAGCACAACATAAATAACACGGGGAGATAATTGCGACAGCCTATTGCGTTAACTGACTCAATCTAAGGTGCCTTCAGGATTCAGCCTTCCTTTGTGTCATTTACACCGTACAGGTGTCACCGTTGAGGGGCGAGTCACTGCAATTTTAACAGGATCCAACGGGATTGTGAGATACGCATTTAACATCGGTTTAGAAGTTTGTTAGCACCTGGTTGTCCTTCACCTGTGCAGTTTTAATACGATGTGCCACTAAATTAACTCGGGTATACTTTTGGTTTTACTAAAAGAAAATATTTTATTGCCGTTTACTTTTTCATTGTTCCAGGTGTTGTCTGCTACCTCTCTGTCAAGATATGTCAAATTTATTTAGATATTTTATTCAAGTGAAGAATACGTTTTGTCAATATCGGTCCTTCGGTGTTTTAGTGTTTTAGCCCATGCCTTTTGATTTAGATCTCCATCAGCTCCGCAACGGTAATTATACAGAATCGCTTGCTTCCTTTTATGTCACTCTTGGCGAGATTTTTTGGCGAGAAGCTTTTGTGTGGCGATACTGCAGCTAACCCACGTGTATCTACACGACTGCGCCCAACGAGCACAGCGCGGAAATTAGCCTGTTTGTTCCTTTGTTTGACTTGGTCGCCCTTGTTGTCGTGACGCGTTGGTGCGCGTCTTGAAAACGGAAGACGCGGGGTCGGTTAGAAAACGGCAGTGCGACTTCTGTGTGTGCTCGCACTACAGAAATTAGCCAAGAAGGGAAAAGCAGCTATGAGACCGCGTCAGTATTGGACCGGAAGACCTTCCTCTCAGCATGAGGCAGCCTCGGTCAGGATACTGCGGTCTAAAGCGTTAATAAAAACCTGCATTCGGCCAGTTGAAAGACAGCATTTTATAACGTGGAAAAATATGTTTGTATTTTTCTTAAAACCACCTGCATCGCGTCCACCCTGTGAAACTTAATATTTTCCGCAGTCTACATATCACACTGTCTTCGCTGTTTACCACTTGAGTTTAAGTAAATTCTTAAAGGTTCTCGAAACATTTGACCCTTGTTTAAATTGGTTCTAGTCATTGGAAAACTAGATTAGAGGAACGAAAACAGTAATTGAAAAGCTTTCTGAGTCATGAGTTATAATAGGTATTTAGCTTCTAAGCCACTGCAGGCCATAATTCCATCTCGCTAGTGTGATCTGCACTATGAGATTCAAGCAATTTTTTCTAAAATATGTGGTGTCTTTTATCCATGCAACACTTCTGTATAATATCCTATGTTAATACAGACTTGTTACCAATATGAACTACTTAATAGTACATTATTTATGCAGAATATATTTTATACATGCTAATCAATGAGATTTTAATATATAATTTAGAATGTATCATTTGTTTTTGGATTGTCTTGCGCACCAGTCACAAGGGCTGACATCAACTTTTATAGTGCATTAATCATGTGTCATAATGTGTTACAAGTGGATTAACGCTGCAGTGTATACTTCATGGAAATCATTCTATCACTCTGTAAAACTATGATTTTGTAGGATATGGCTCTGGTTCTTTGAAGGGTCACACACCTCACACGAAGGGTGTTGTTTTCGGTCTTCGAAAACCTATTCTTAAGTGTCACAGAATAGGTTTTGGAAGAAAAAACTGTATTAATCATTTTTTCATGTGTTTCTGTAAAAACAAAAATATGTTGCATACCCCTTGGCTGGAATGACCTTCTAACAGTTGTTTAAAAGCATAAAAGCATGGCATACGTGTTAAGTTGCAAATTAAACCATTCCCATTGTGTTTTTTTTATTTGTTTGTAACAATAGCTATGAACAGAGGGCATGTTGTCAAGTGGACTGTATAGTATTTGCATCAGGATAACCATGTGTTCTTTTCTGAATCACTTTTGAGACTGTTTTTGAACTGCATACATTTTGAGAGTATCCGTAAAGCAGAAGAACCCAGAAGGATGTTACAAATATGCTAGTATTACCATACCATCTATCACACCTAAAGCAATCCTAAACATTCAAGATGGTTCTTGTTACCTCAATTAATTTGTCAGAAGTCACTCAAATACAAATACAGAAAATTATGTAATAATTGTTTTTGTACAACGGTACCTTAGATAGAAGATGCATTTTGCTTCCCGATGTGTATATATATATTTTTATGGAAATATTTTATAGTTGATCCATGCCCTGTATGTCACCCTGTCCATTCTTTGGATGTAAAAGTGTGCCTGGAAGTGGGACTTGCAAATGGGAAAGTGTTCCTTTTAAATCTTTTATTAGACATCCTGTAGTTCGCCGCCAAATGCTTCAGAGCCATCCAACGATTGGATTGTTTTGCGTTCGCAGCTGTTTTCATTGGCTTGTTTTTGTCTTACACTTACAAGTCAGAATTCCCTAGAAAAGGAAGAGGTTTGTTTTCAAGTCGAGTTGGTTAAGACCTGACCTAAAACAGTCATTCCTCTAAAATGACAGTGTTTACTTTTCACTGTTCCTTTTCCATGGGCGATAATAAGGCACAGGGCAGTAACCTCTTCTATTGCATACTATTCATCCTTCTTCACACATCTCACATCGCAGTTCCTCTAAGTTGGGGCGAGTGTAAATACGAAAGGAAAGTTGTTACAAGGGAGAAATTCACCTTTTATTTTCAGATATTATTGGGTTTGCCATGAGTTCGGATATCATTGTAAAGCATTGTAAATCATCATGTAAAGCTTACACTTAAACAGTGAATTCTACTTATAAATAGCCGTGAACTGGAGTAAGCAATGGTAGGAATGACTTGGGGGTTTAAATAAATCTAGGAAGTACACTATCTATACATTTTGCCTTTATATCTTTTATGATGAGATTTTATGCCTATTGCTTGTGTATTCTACTCCCTGTTTTAATGGTAGCATGACCACTATATGTGAAACTGTACATATTGTATTGTAGACAATTGTGGAGATATCATACATATATTTACTCTTGGGGAAATATTTTCTAACTTTCTTATAATAAGGACATGGCTGAAAAAGGTTAAACATTTTAAGTGCCACTCTATGAATGCATATCACACATTATTTTTGAAACTTAATTTAAGTTTCATTCATTAAATTGGCATACAAAAGATATACAAAGGTGTGAAAGTGTGGATAATTTGGTAAGATACAAATTAAATCCTCCATAAATATCATAATGAAAATGGCTTAATTTATTTTTTCATTGTTTTATTTTGTGGGTAGTATAGGGTTAAAAGGGGGGTATTTTAAAGATGAATAGTGTTTGTACATTCATTTCATTACATTTTTTAAGCTTACAATAACTGCCTTATTTTGGAGTATGTAATGTGGTTTGGTAAAACGTAATAGCATTAAAACAGCCTTGCCATGAATTAAGTTTCACCGCCTCTCCTTTTGTTGCTGCGTTGACTTTTCTGTAGTGGTTTTCAAACATATACAGCACTTCAGGTTTTGTGATTATATTAGATTTGTGACACTTATCACAAATTTGTCACAAAAAAACAAAGGCTGAGTCCTATGATTCAAACACACAGGTTGGTAACTGGATCGTGTTGACACTGACTGTAGACTGTAGGAGTCCCTAAACTGAACTACACTTCCCACGTAGGGCAAGCTTAAGTAGGCTTGTGGGGACCGCTGTAGCTTCATAGGCGCTTACAGGATAGGAGTGCTATAAGTGAGGGGTGAGGGCCGTGCAGTGTGACTTTACATAGTATACATATTAATATACACAGTACCATTAATAGTACTATTTATAGAAATAATAATAATAAAAATAAGGTCTTCCAATTTCTTAATATTTTGGTATGACCTGCATTTATGAGAATTATTATTTATTTATTGATTTATTTTTGATAATTCCTAAAATAAGTGTATATACATTACATGAGGGCGGGGTCAACAATGTCACCAGTCAATGTATTGGCTGGAGGTCTTGGTATTTTATTTTGATCGCCTTGATGATTCGTGGTGAGCAGCCCTGATTATCATTAATAGACGAATAGTGTTCTCTTGAGACTAATTTGCAGTCACCGTTGCTCGTAATTCAATTGTGCAAGTAAAATATATGACCGCTAGATGGCAAAAAAGCACTTCAATTATCCTTTTCTGTTTTCATTCTTTCTCACATACAAAAACTCGCAGTAAGACTGAGGACTTGTGCGAAATACATGTAATTAACCAACTTATTTCGGCTAAAATCCACCAAACTTGAAACTTTTTGTCAGGAGCTTGTCATTGACTCATCAGGGGGAAAAAACACAACATATAAAAATAGCAATTCTTCGGACATTCACGGGAATAATCTTAGGAATGTATTAAAGTGCAATACAAACTACAGCCATCTGGGTGGAGTTAGACACAGTGGATATATTTTACTCAGAATGTTTGTCCAAAAAATAAATAAAGATAAGTTTATTTAAGAAGTATACCAAACGTGTGCTGTCCAAACTTTACCTAACTTTAAAAATATGTATACCTGCATCTCTACATACCAAAGTAATCCAACACATTTACTTGCCATCAACATAATAACACATTTTGTTTTTTTTTAAAAAGGAAGACGTCTAGCTCTCCATCCTAAGGAGCATTCAATGGTTGTAGTGGAACAGGTTTCTGCTCCTCACCCGGTTACCACACTGAACAATTGTCCCAGAGTTTAAACAGTCTCAACCATAACACAAAAGAAAAGAAAGATACGTAATTACACACTGCTGGATGAATGACTTTAAACCAAAGGGTAACAGCAGTGTGGATCCATCGCCCTGACTTCAGACTTAAGAGCTTGCGGCCCAGAGTCAAAAGAGGATGGGCTCTGTCTCCCAGTGGTGAAGCAGTAGGTGATGCGCCCTGCTGACCTAACCCCATTCCTTAGAGTATCCTCAGGGACCTGCATCAGCCTTTGCTCCTGCCATCGTGCCCTCTCATCGCTGAAACTGTGATGGAAAATCAGGGGGCCTAAGGAGTAGAATCACCAGGTTATTATTGTTCATTTGATTCAAGTGGATCAGGCATTAACACTTAATACTTAATTCAATCAATTACTCATTTATAATAATTCATTTCACTATACATTTGAAATAATTAACATTGGTCAAGTGAAAAATATTTCCAATTTTTTAAAATCTTTTAAAAACGTAAAAACTTAGGTCAGGGGGTTTCTATGCATTATTTTACAATCTTGTTATTTTAATTTTAGTTTTGGATCTCAGGGAAAATAATCTGTACTCATTTTCATCATTTTGAGCAATTAATCCACAAACTCCTGACGGCAGCATTCTATTTTTGTATTCGAACGAGTTGTTAGAAAAGCAAAATACACTCGTGTTGCTAAGCAGAATAGCAGAGTAGGAAAGACTATAAACCGGCACTCAGCTCAAATCTAGTTTTCCACATTAGGGATTCAGGCAGATTACATGCCAGGGTTTATTTTGGACGTTACTTGTCCGTGGATTGATTGGCGCTATCTCCTATGTAACATTAGCTGTTTTTTTTCCTCTTACTTTAAAAGATTAAAAAATAAGATATCATTGTATATAAAAAAAAAAAAACTTAATTAAACCAAATTTAATCTTGAAGGGGGTTACATTGAGTCACATTAGATGCATAGTCTGCCGGTCCTTAGACTACATTCGTTTTAGCCGGAACTATGTGTTGTGTATATTTATGTATAGGGACAGGTTTTTCTGAACACATTCTGGCGACGTAATTTTGGTTTTTTTTCTTGTCTTTACCGCAGCAGCAAAGGCGGCGACAGAGTTCGTCGCGTTGGATACGCTGTAAGCGAGGGACAGACCGGGGGGATCTTGGGTTTATACTTGGAAACCGAATTTCAGTCTACTTAAGAAACCTTGTGAGTAAATAAAACGATACTATAAACCGACCAGCTTTGCACGATTGGACTGAGGATCAGGCGAGAGGCTGGACGATGGTGAGTTACTCATAAGAATCCCCCTCAATTGTGTATGAGTAGCTCGCTAGCTACCAATCACACTAGCGAGCAATTTAGCCAGCCAATTTTTTCACTAGCTTCTACTGGGGGCTGTTTTGTATATAGTCATGACTCATTAAGTAGAGGAAGCCTTGTTGTGATCTACAGATACGGAATTAAAGGCTCCTTTCCTATATCAGGCCTTCTTGATGCCTCGTGAACCACCTAGCTACTGCTAGCCGGCTTGCTAATGAAGTTCGCTTACGTTCGTTTGTAACATCACCAGTGCGGTTAATTATAAGAATGAATTGTTTGGGAAATATCATAGCGTCACAATTAACTGGATGATCATCATAGTTGTTGTTGACTGACTGCTAGATTTGTTCGTTTCTACTGATGTGGAATGGTTAAATGTAAAATTCTAATTTATTTTATTCTATATTTTTCTTAGTAATTACCACTACTATGCGATTTTCTTTAATTAAAATACTAAATGATATTAATCCGTACAGTATTTAAGTTATTTGGCAATTGTTACCTACCTTCATACCTAGTCAGTTTACGGAAAAGTCAGGCCGCGTACGCACGTAAAATCGTCTTCCTGCTTAAAATCTCCATTCTAGTATTGATGCCATTGAAAACCTGCTTCCCGCTATGTCACAATCGCATATTACATATTTTCCCTTCTCTTTCAATCTATCTGTCTTCTGGAGATCAACACGATGTACACAATTACTAAAAAGGTTGCTCATAAATGCGAGGTGGTGAACTTCAACAGTCAACAAATGTTGACTGACTATTTAAGTAGTTGAACTACCTGACAAGAGCCGTGCATTTGCTGAAAGGAACATTGTATATGAATTTGTATATATGCGATTTACTTGGCTCGGTAGTAAATATAGCGTTACAGTAGAACGTATTCGGATTTAGCTTTGGTGGAGACAACGTCATGAAACTCAGCTAGCGTTATTAATCTTGTAGTTTCTGATGCAAGTGTTCAAAAACTATGAATCTGCCTGTGGCATCATTAATAATCTCTTGACAATGTAGGTTTTAAGATGTTACTATATCACGGAAGCTAATATTTTTTGCTGTTAATTTAAGACAATTGTAATATATGTAGTTATAGACTTAATTCTGCTCTTAAATTGTGTTTACGCTGATTATTATGCCCCACTTTGACAAAAGTTGATTTCCCATTGTAGACTTGATTATGTACAAATAACACATTTTTGTAAAGGAGTTCTATTCACACAATTTTATTTTAAGAGAACATACGAGAGTTTGACTATTTTGAAATGTAATGTATTATTGTTAATGTAACATCCTTTTAAAGCTGAAAGTATATTATAATGCAATAATGAAATTGGTGTGTGTCAGACAGTTAATGCTTGATTAATTAATCTCAGCACGTTTTACACCTGAGAAAACAGTGGTGAAAATTTGATTAATTGTATTCAGTGTTAATATTATTGCTACATTTAGGGTATGTCTTCAGATGTTAATTTCTCTGTTTTTAAGCTACACTGTCACATGCTTAACGCATTGTTTTTCTCTCAGTTATAAATATGCACATCTGACATCCATCTGTTATCTCTTAAATGATTTGCAAGTATAACATTTTTACACTGCACCTGCATACATTTCAACATGCCGTAAGGCCTCAAGCTGTTGCTAATTATAGTTTTATTTTAAGAAAATGCTAACTAAGTTTCTTGAAACAATCTAATCTTGTGGTACAGTTCGTTTTATTTGTTTTCACTTGTTTATTTGGTTAAATCGACCCCAGGTGCCCCATGAGTGAACCTGTTTTTTTTTTGTTAGAGATTTTAGTCAGGGTATTTCTTTAGCTAGAATATTAGAATGTTGTTTTGTTAGTGAAATAGTTTTCAGTCAACCCCTGTTGTGTCCACGATGTCTTGCACCAGGTGAGGGGCCTCTTGAGAACTAATGGAGTATCTGCCGGAGAATGCTCAGAGTATTTGAACAAACTCATTAGCCTATGCAGGGGTGAAGCAGTAGACCAAAAACAAAGGCTGGAGCACGTTGAATTTCTAGCTAAGGGCAAAATTAGTGTGGGAGCAAAGGCAAGGTTAGCATTGGCTCTGCCGGTATGCAGCACATCTTGGGTCATGTGACCGTTAGGATTTTATTTGGCAATAGCAAGTAATCTGGTAGTAATGAGGTTGACAGGCCATCAACTCCCTTGGGGGTTTACTCTCATGGCACGTTGCACAACACATTTTTGTGACGACATTGTTTGGTATGCGGAACCTTTTTGTCAAGCGGCAGAACCTCACCACGCTGTGGCTCACTGTGTTCACACAGGATGACAGACGTTGACAGGTGGCATATCCTATTTTGAAAATTAAATGTTATACATACATACATATTCTTTTGTCCTATTTCCATTCATTGTTGGGTTTAATTTTGGGATATTTCTAAATTACACTCTCACCAGGGCCAGAAACAATTGCATACTGAAAACAAAGTAAATGGTGATCAAAAAATTGTATTTTGTGGATTTAAATAAATAAAATCTAATGTATTTAGTTTTCGCATTACAACTTAAGTTAAAGAAAGCATGTTGACCCTTTTGAGCTTTTTCTCATTGATTTAAAATGACCCAAGATCTTTCTAGAGCTCATGTACAGGCCTAGCATGTTTAAAGGGGTTTGCCCACAGAAGTAATTATCATTATGGTTTGAATCAATTAGATATGGTATTTTATGTGTAATGGTATTTGTGCCTGCAAGTTGTTCGTCAGATTCCGTTATTTTGTGGTTTGAATCAGAAATTTAGATTTTAGATCATGACTGCGACTGCGATTCTCGTGGTAAAATTAAGTGACCTCTACCTACCATCTCATTCACGATTCTTTTTATTCCCGATTATCTGAATTTGATGGAGCACTGTTTTGACAACACAATATCATCGTTTTGGAATCAGTCGTGAAAGGGGTACGTTTGTAGCTTCGTTGAGAATTATGTTGCACATAATGTCTATTTTGTGCTTAATGCTTTCCTACACATGGCTAATTTTCTTTAGTGGTCTGCATGACCACTAATGCTGTTCAGCTAATGGAATTAATGCGTTTTTAGAATTTTTAATATCCGCTGTTTTCTTCCCTCATGATCACCAGGCTGTTTCTCTGTCTGGTTAAGAAAAGAAAGATAACACCTTAAATTCTACTCCTGTTCTAAGTTACCTTGGTTACACAAAGGGAATCCCTGGGGAGTAGTAAGAGGTGGTATCTGGGCCAAGAAGGGAAATCATTTTTTTTTTTTTACTTAGTTTAATCTAATTTTAATGTCTTGGGCCATCCCTAAATCACAATATTTCCATAAGAATCATATCGGGGTGTTTACAAAGTTATGCACACAAGTATTTGAATGTGCATGAAAAACGTTTCACAGAAAAAGGCTGCTCCATGGGCTTGGTTTAATTTAGAGGTGCATACAATGTTGGTTTAATCCCTAATTCAATGCAATAGTATTTATTTAAGTTTACACTGAACCACGTGGTTTAAATTTGCCGCCAATGTGGCTCAAATGCAGTGGGCTAATATAAAGTTGGTTTGGTCAAGTTCAATAAAAATTCATCATGTAGTGTCATTGACCTATTAAGTCTGTTCCCTTAAAGAAAAGTTATGGTTACTCTCTCTTTGAATAATCAATCATAACACTTTATATATGAAAGTTATTGAACATCACAGCTGCTGGCCAATGTTTTACGTGCAGTTATGTTTTGTAAAAGGGGATATGCTCGGTTGATGTTAGTTATTGTAATGATAATCATTTATGCCCTCCCAAAAACGCGAAATTAAATGTTTTTAGAATGTGATTCTGCTGCGATAATTATATAATCCCTGTAAACTTATACATCTTTTAGATTTTCAGCCTGTTTTTGTGTATACGAATGGTAGGTGTGGTCACATGTATTGCATAGTTTGCTGATGTTGCTGGCCACACTGCCTGATGCAATTGGTTGCATTCCACAGAAAAAGCACCATTTGGTAGTTTTTGACCTTACCTTGTCTTTAAAACACCTTTGATTTGTACATACTTAAATAGACATAAGTAGCTATTCATCTTGCGTAAACATCCATAAATCTCCCCTCCAGGCCCACATTTGTCACTAACCCAGTTTCCATCCACGTTTTGCGCTATTCTGTTGTCTACAAAATGATAAATGCGTAAAAAACTGTAAGCAAAGTTTGTCGATAAACTAGTATGCGTAGTGCGCCATCCTTGAAAAAAAGCACATTATCGTTTAAGTTTTGGATTAGCGCTGAAGAAATCTGCCCTTGAGGTGTTTCCATACAGATTTTTGTGTTTATCGCAAATTGTGCACCTTTTGCGTCCCAGATGTCCCTATTTTACTTAATTTAACTCCCAGTGCTGGCCAGCAGAGGATGGGCTCCCCCACTAAGCCTGGTTCCTCTCAAGGTTTCTT
>JAOYSI010005857.1:0-45256 GCA_025775065.1 Hiodon alosoides
TTGGTGTCAGCATGAGGGGTTTTATACTTTCTTCTTTTTTAAGCAGTAGACCTTTTCAAGTAATATACTGCCCTCTGCTATCTGCACTTCTGGTCTTTAAATCTTCAGATTTTACTTATGCATTAAAAACAGTGCCTTGTTTTGTTTTGTGTATAATTCACTACTTGTTTGTTGATGTGTTTTTTTAGGCTGAATACTGTGTAGAACACCGAATACACCTGCCAGAGATATGCAACACTTGCACTTAATAGAAATTTAAAAAAAGTTTTTTTACTATTTGGCAACCTTTCATCTCCTATTTCTTTTATAGCCTCATAAATATTGTTTCTTCTTTTGTATTATTAGCTGGAAGCTCTTGTGACCCAGATTAGTTCCACCAATGCAGCGTCTGTCCGGCTGTGATATGTAAAAGACTGCCATGAGTATGTTCGCAGTAAATTTAACTGCAGCTCTGAATACTGTAATGGGCAAGCTAGTTTATGAGGCTGACTAAAAGCAATTTCTTTTCTAATGAAACTTTTCCTAATGACATTTTCCTGGGAGGGGCTGGTTTAGATATAAAGTGAGCCCCTTTTCACATGCAAGGGTTAGCCTATGTGACCCAAAAGCATCATCAGATTCCTCAGCAGCTGACTGGCCCCAGTGGCAGTAACTACGAGCAGAATAGGCCATGTATGAATCCAAGTGGTGTAGTTTACTCAAAGCAATTGCAGCACAGCTGGCAGAACTGTTTACATCATTGGGTTTGAACACAATAAATAATTGTCAGTGATACAGGAGTAAACAGAGCATTAGGAGACAGAGTGTCTCGCCCAATATGTCTGTAGCTCCAGACTCCATTTCCCTTGTCCCACAGAAACCCTCTTTTCTTCCTATGACCTACTTTTTAAGTATGGATATTTGGACTTCTAAAGTAAAATGTTAATCTAAGAGGAGTTCTGGGAGGCCTTTGAGCCCGTTGAGGCAGAAGGCACACCCCCTCCCTTTGACTGATGCCCCTTTCCTGGGCATTCTTCCATGTTCTCTGTCCTCAGGTACTCCAGATGTACCTGCCGTTCTGTGGGATTGCCATCTCCAATGCCCTGCTTTTTGCTGCCTCCAGGAAGGAGTACGACCGGAGCAGAGTAAGAGCTGACTAAGGACATCCCATCCCTTTCCTTCCTCTACAGACAGAGGTTCAGTATCCTCATCATCCTACCAGTGGGGTCCTGTGGTAATGTTCCAGCTAAAGTACCATTAGAAGGCCATCTAATTTGAGTAGATGCTTGGGGGATTGTGAGGAGTGACCGGAAGAAAATCTGGACCAGCAACACAGCGACTGGAGGTTTACCATGTTCAGTCTTTAGTCAGTTTTACACCGATTATGTCTCCTAGACATTTTCAGGAATCCAGCTGATTTTCAATGGAAGACACCCACAGAGTCTGCAAATGGGTCTCACCAGGTGATTACTTTAATGACTTGCCATGCAAGAGTTAAAATAATTGTAACTTTGCTGGCACCAGTCCTTGACCATTAACAACACAATTCATATAAAACAGTGGCAGGTACTTCCTCCCAATTCCTTCACTTTCTGCTCTATTGTTAACAAGACGGACATCAAAACAGGGTGGGAACTAATTTGCACAGTTTTGGAGTTTAATCTACCCATAATTGATTAGTTTGAGTTTGGATGATTAATAGTGGGTAAATTGCAAGAGCCTATATCTGCTCATAACATTTTCAGACAAGATCTGTCTCAACCGCTTATATTCTGCTTTTGAGTTTTCTTAAAAAAAACATTCAGGTATGGGCACCTTTCCTGTGGAGTGAATGGTTGCAGTGTATAGCAAGCCTCAAAGCATCTGCTGTGTTTGTTGTTTGTGAAACCAGCTCTGATCTTCTGGTAGATAGAGGTCCACAGCATTGGTCAACTAAGCAAAGGCCTAACTGAGGCTAAATGCGCTAAAACAGATACAACTGACATAAGCTACACACTGTCAACTGAAAACATCCCAATATAAATTAGAAAAAATGAATGGTTAGTGTTCGGAAACAGCATGTAGACCTGTCGCGCCCCACAGTTTAATTACCACTGTGCTATAGTGTTTTTGATATAGTGTTTAAATGGCAAATGTCATTAAAGTAGATTTAATTATTGAAAACATATATTAATTCGTACTTACATCATGGTATTTTGCATGTTTCTATAAAAGTCAATATAATCGCTGGTTTCCACTGCTGGATTGCGTGGCGAATATTATTAGACCTCCACTACATTGCCCACGTCCACTAAAAGGAATGGAATCATTCAAAGGAATATCATCTGAAAGAAAATATCAATGTAGTTAAATTGTTGACTACCTACTGTCTGGAAGACTTGGCATTACTGTCAAGACATCCCGTTACTGTTCCAACAGATTGAATTTTAATAAATTAGAGTGAGCAAAACGAATGACCTAAGGTAAAAAAAAGAGTGGATAAAATGAGTGACCTAAGACAAAAGAGGGGGTAAAATGAGTGACCTAAGGCAAAAGAGGGGGTAAAACGAGTGACCTAAGTGACACCTAAGGGACACCTAATTAACTAAGAGCATAGTATGAGGAACAAAGAGCAACATTTTCTTACAGTAGCCTATTCTGATAAAAAAATATTTGTTTGGATATTTGTAAATTTTTCCAAATATAGTTAAGGAACTCAAGCATAGACTGAGACTCATGATGTTTTGAATCTCGATAATTTTATTCACAACTGTGACTAATGGTGGCAAACTGTTTGCGGAGCGCCACCCTGGGCAGGCTGTGCTTAAGTCTGCGTGGCTTGTTTTTGGCTTCTGGCAAACAGCAAAATTCTGGCCGCCTGTTGGCTAACTGGGCTGTGGGAAGTGCCGTTCCTCTTTTTGGCTCTGAACATCTGTACAGTGCTGTGTGGCCTGCAGCACCTTAAATGATTTGGAGACTGGTGTGTTGGAGAAACCAGTTGTGGCTCCCTTGTTTCCCCTTGGTTGCTGGAGTTTGTTGTGCTGCTAGCCAAGACCAAAAATACGAAATTGCCGAAAAACTTAAAAAAATTATTCCAAAATGAATTATATAAATATCTAGAAAGATCAAATTCTGCTAAAATTTTTGTGAAACATAGCTTCCTGAGTGGCTCAGTGGGTAAAGGTGCTTTCTGAGCTCTATGAGCTGGAGTTTCTAGTTCAAAGCCAGCTCATGTCATCAGCCGATTGTACTGCCATAGTGCCACCTGGGCGGTTCTGGGTTAAATTGGATGGGCTTCTCTCGGCTCATTGTTAATGAGTGTCTCCTATTGGCTTCCCAGGTGCCCCCAGGCTTGGAGAGGGACATGCCTCTCCCCCAATAGGTACTGAAGCTCTTGTAGGGCTGTGTAGCCTGCAGTTTGGCAAAGAGACAGGTAGCTTGAAGGTGACATGAACTAAAGGAGCCTAGTTGTACTTCCTCCCCATGAATGGTAGAGGGAGTTATGGTAATAAGCTAAGATGCATTAACACAATTGCCAATTCCATATAGGAAATTATGAAAAAATAATTGTTGATTCCAAATATCAGGAAAAATACATTTGTCTGGAAAAATTATTGTTTTTGCATGAAAACGGTAATCTATTAGTAATTTGCCCTCTCCCTTCAGGCTTTGCTGGAGGTGGTGAACGACCTATTTGAGGAGCAGACGGACCTGGAGAAGATTGTGAGGAAGATCATGCATCGCGCCCAGACACTGCTCAAGTGTGAACACTGCTCTGTGCAGCTGCTGGAGGACATAGAGTCCCCGGTGCGGGTCCCATCCGATACTATCCCAGTAACAATCATCTGAGCCAGACGCTGTCATCCCCTGGACCAGGGTCTTGCCCCACCACACCCCTGCCATAATCATCTTAACTACACATCGCTGCCCCATGTCTCAAAAACACATGCCCCTCACACTTTACACTTGGGGGAGCTAAAATTGTCTAATCAGTTCTGTTTTCTTTCTTTATCTGCCCTTCAGGTGGTGAAATTCACAAAGTCCTTTGAACTGCTGTCTCCCAAATGCAGCGCGGACACTGAGCCCAGGTGAGAGCATAGGTCTGAGGATGTGCCTCAGGCCCTGTTTATTTAAACATGGTTATGTTGACTCAGAGGCAGTCCAGGTGAAAAGGGATGGTCTCCTGGACTGGTGGTCGGACCTGTGGTGAATGCACTTTAACTAGTCATACATGTGAACCAAGATTATTTTTAGTGGGACTAATTCAAAAGCACTTCGAGACTGAATTGCGGGCACTAGTAAGCATAGAATTTTGTGTTCAAATTCTGTGTGCAAATCAATTTAAAAGTATATACAGAGAACAGTTACTAGGCATCAGAGAGTTGGCATCCACTATCACAAAATCACAGTGTGAAGCGCCTCGAGGTCTATGTTGGATTGTTTACCCTCCCTGCTGGTAAAGTTTTAAGGTCGGCTAATCATTTCTGCCCCCTCATTAAAAATAGCAGTGTGATGGCTGCAGCAGCTTGTTTCGCCCGTCGCATTGACTAAACTAGTATCTCTTTAAAAAATGCTTCCAAGGTTTTTTATATATGAGTTTGTTGTTGGATGCCTTTCATTAAACTTTACTTTCTTTTATTTAATTACTTTACACACATTCATTAATCATGTCAAATTCTCTCGTGCCTTACCGCTAGATCACTCTCTACACTACTCTCTTCAGACTGACTAACTCTCTGACTCTACGTCATCTCCTGTGTCATATTACCAATTGGTTCCTACTGAACCAATGAACAATCCTATTGTTACACAAGTAATCATATCATTCTAAAGTTATCCTCCTAATACATACAACAAGGAATGTTAAGTTCCCCATTAAAATAGGCATTAGTCACTCAATAGAATAATTGGTTTAAAAGTCCATTTGCTAGAAAAATTTAATTAGAGACCATATTTAATACCAAAATACTATAATTTTTATTGTTAGAAATGTGTCAGTGAGTATTCGTTTTCCACCCCCCATACTGCTCAAATTAGCAGCGGTAAATAAATAAATAAATGGGATTTTGGTGGTCTCTTGGTGTGGTCCCTTTCAGAACTCCAGAGAACATGAGGGTGACCAGTTAAATAAGAGCAGAGGAACAAATGTGGTTAAACAAACCACATTTGGTTCTGATGCTGCTTCATTCTGTGGAAAATGCACGTGATTCTTACTTTAAAAAGTTTTACAGTCTGGTACAGGCTTGTAGAATAAGTCACAGCTGATACAAAAGTATAACCTGAAATGAAATATATGAGTCGGCACTATGATAATGTGATAGTTTTCATATGCAGTTTACACAGTTTGTGGAAGACTGTAATTTTTTTCATGAAATAATTGAACCAGCAGTCCAATTCTTAGTGTGGAATTGACTTTATAATTCCTGGGAGTCACCCCTTGTGGGAAAGTAGATTTGTAAGTCAGCTTCTACTGCTTGGTCAGCAACAGTAGGGCAGTAAATAAGCGAAACCTGCAGTATCTCAGCAGGGAATCTCAACACCTCCAGAGCTCAGACACGATCACTTAAACTCACACATATACAACACACACAAGCACTAGCTTGGATTCACATTGAAAAAAAAAACAGAAATTTACGGTAGAGTTCATAGGGCGTTAAATCATTTGGTTTTGGTTTTCGGAGCAGCCTGCCACTGCTATGTACCCTTCTTGGTGGGAGAAGGTCATGCAAAGGATAGTCAGATTAATGTACCTCCAGAACCAGTCTGCTGCCTGCTCTCTCCTTGACTGGGATGTTGTGGCGAGGTAAAAATCTTTCGACTGATGTACACCAGTTTCGCTATGCCATGTACAAATTCAAGTTAGGTGTGGTCACATTGAAGTATACAACAAGCCTTAAGTCCTTAAGTGTAGTCCTTAAGTGCAGTTAGCGTCTCATTTGCAACGGACTTGTTATGAGTTAATAAATAAAAATGTTGATTAATTATAAGTGTTTCAAATCAATACCTAACAGATACAAGAATGACAAATTTAAAAAATTCAGTTAAATGCAGTTAAATTTGCAGGCATTTTAATCAAAGCATCAAGAAACTTAGTGAATCGTTCAAACAAAATAAATTGGTTAAGGAAAATTAAAATAATAATTTTTAAAAAACTATCTGAAATTTGGCTCATCCTTTTCTCTTTCACTTTCACTGCATGTTTTAACTCTTTAGCAGGCTTGTAAAATGAGATGACAAGCACATTGATTAGCTAGCAACAGGCGAAATTCCATAGATTCCGTAATAATAATAGCACAGGAAGCAAATCATTTCTGAGGGTGGTAGTATAACAGTGATAATCTGCTATACTAACACACTCTGCACTGAGAGATGATGGAAGATCCTATCTTCCTCCTTGTTTTGTGGACCTGCATCCCCAGCTTCAAGGACAGCCTGGAGAGGTCATCATACTCAGACTGGCTCATTAACAACAGCATAGCAGAGCTGGTGGCGTCCACAGGGCTACCTGTAAACATCAGTGATGCCTACCAGGACCCGCGCTTTGATGCCGAGGTGAGGGTTCTTCTGTGCAAAGCTACAGAAATTCTCAGCCCAGTCAAATGTCAACCCAGACTCTGTTTGTATGTTATAAAATCATTATCACTGGTAACCACTCAGTTTCTCCGGCTCTTGGTTCAGGCTGACCAGTTCTCTGGCTTTCATATCCGCTCTGTGCTTTGTGTGCCCATCTGGAACAGCAATCATCAGATAATTGGTAAGTAATTGGTAAATTCGTACCATTTTTCAGGTTCCCCTTGCCAGTCCTCCCTGCCATTGCAGATACCATGACCATCAGATTTGGCTGGTCCATAGAGGCAGAGGAGGTTGCTCCTCCTCTATTTTTGAGAGGCAAGAGGGAGATCCAAATATAAAAATGTAATTGGTTGAAATAAACCATTACCAAATCTCAGTATCATTTAAAAAATAATTTCTCTCTTCTTTGGAAAAAATCCATTGACATTCTGATTCAAATGCTTCAACAGCGACACCTGCAGGCAGAGGGGAAAGGAAAGGCTGTGTGAAGTGGTGGTGGGGGGCAGAGGAAGATGGGCTCTACTCCTTAGGGCGGGATCTCTTATATCAATTTAATATACTTCATTTTTTTTTCATGCTAATCTGTTATTGGCCAAAACACGTAAAATGATGCTCCAAGGGAGGACGTCCTCCCTAACTAATCAACAACCAGAATACAATATTGAAATTGCGTTCCTCCAATGATAACTTTCAAATTTCATCTTCAATTCTCTACCACTGTATTGTACGTGAGTGTGAAAAACTGGTGGATAGCGTTAGATAGTACCATATTAGAAAAGAGAAATTATAAGTGCAGATTGCGAGCCACTTTTAGATTTCTCAGATTTACGTTTCCCTTTTTTTATCGTGAAGTAGCTAGCTAGTGTTAGCTTGTTGTGTAAAATAACATGAGGCAGTGGGCTGGTTTTCCTCCTGTCTTCCCTGGGTGTGTGTGTGTGTGAATGTGTGTGCGACTGTGTGTGACTGTGTCTATGTGTTTGTATCGCCCTGTGTTGGCATGTACGTGTGTAGTTTGGAAAGTGTATTCAGCACTGGAGATGTGTCCATTGAAAGGGCATTTCTCTCCTGCCGGTTATCTTGGTGGTCTCTTGCGAGGCCGAAATGGAGGGTTTCTGCTGTGCTGTCTCTTGGAAAAGCTCCTGCTGGTGATAAAAAATGTTTTGTTTTTTTTATAATTACGTGATAAACCAAGGAGGGGAGCCTTCCTTCAACTATGAGTTTCGGAAACAAGAAGGCTCCCATTGCCATTTTTAGTGCCTTAAACCCAAAAAAACTAGCTGTGCAAAGAGGAATAAGTGGAGAAATCCTTCCGGTTTCATTAGCACATCAGTGTTTTCAGTGACTGCGTGGGTGTGATGTCAAGTTAATGTGGTTGTACAGGGATTATTATATAACCACTAAATGTATGCATTCAAACTTAACATTTAAACATCTGACCCAAAAAGGCAGTGAAACAATAGAGGACCCTTTAGACCTGTGTATGTGGAGAAGGAAATATTTAGTGAACGACAGAGTGTCTGTGTCTCCTGTGTATTTGTGTGTCTGTTTGTGTGCACAGGTGTAGCACAGGTGCTGAACAGGCTGGATGGAAAGCCCTTTGACGACGCAGACCAAAGACTCTTTGAGGTATGTCATCAGATCCATTAATGAAATGTTTATTTAAACATTCCAGTACATTCACAAAACACTTGATATACAGTCCCAGATGTAAACGCACACACACAGAAGGATCCTAGATCACAATCTGACAACTGAAACAAACAGGAATAAAAAGTACAAAAACGTGCAACCAACCCAACCCAAGGTTTACATTTTGATGGATTAGAGATTCTACCATAACACCACAATCACAATCACAGTGTGCTTTCTCTCTGACAACTCCTAAGACTGTCGGTAATGTATTGAGTAGTCTCTACTATTCACACATGAATCAGAAATGACTTCCTATACTGAAGAAAAAAATGTTATACTGCCAATATCTTTTATGTTGCCCTTTTTATCCTGCCCTTAATCATGTCCTCCACACCTAATTTTCCCTAGGCCTTTGTCATCTTCTGTGGCCTGGGCATCAACAACACCATCATGTACGACCAGGTGAAGAAGTCATGGGCTAAGCAGTCGGTAGCTCTGGACGTAAGACATGATTTTCAGTCCTTCTCATCCGTATCAAACACTGCTGCCTGCTTAGGGCAGGGCTGTCGATGAATAAGTCTATGAGGTACCAGTTCTTTTACAAATATCAAACACTTCTGCCTGTCTGAGGCCAAGGTGATGACACACAAGTCAATGGGGTACTAATATTCTCACTAATATCAAACACTGCTGCCTGCCTGAGAACACAAGGAGTCGATTCACGGGTCAATGAGGTACCAGTGCATCTTGCTCCAGACATACCATGCTATGGGAACTGCGACACAGGGTGGTTGAGAGACACACCTTTGATGTCCTTTGGGCTGGATGTTTGCCTGTTCTTTTTTCTCCTGGACTGCATAATACAATGTGGGTAATGAAAACTTTTCACTATTTCTCTCTCTCCCTCATCACTAGCCTCTCACAATGCTGCTATCTCTCACAATATATTATCCAGTAATAAATGCAAATTAATTAAATGTGGGCCAACTTTTTTCTATATTCAGATCTCAGTTTCAGTGTGGGGTTTGGGGAGGGAACGGGGGAATGGTTGACTGGGAGCTGAAGGGTTGGCGGCCTTGAGCTGGACACGGATCTGTGCTGACACCATTGTGAGTCCCCCACAAATCCGATTCAAGCTTCACGCACCCTTCAGTGACAGAGCTAGAAGGGTAGCTCCAAAAACTCTCTGAATCGTTTACAAACTTAACTACACCCCCATAAGAGTTGCTCCTCTTCCAGAGTCCAGAGCCATATCTCTTTATCACGGATTTTGTTGTTTACTTCAGCTACTAATAAAATGTATTTTTAATATATGTGTACTTGGTACTGTGAACAGAGAAACCTCTAAAAGATTAAATATTATTGAAAGCTCTGGTTTAAAATCTACATCAATAGATACAAAAATTCAGTTCTGGAATCAGAAAAGATTATTTACTTAATTATTAACTAACTTCTCAATTTTGTCTGTTGGGTTAGTATTTAAGCAGCTTACATGTTAATGGTTTGCAGCAAACCGTTTGCTTGTCTTTCAGGTCTTGTCCTACCACGCAACTTGTTCTAAGACAGAGGTGGACAAATTTAAGGTACGCTCTATTACCACAGAAAATGTGGCCTACTTTGTTGATACTGTGTTGTACATGTGTAAAATTATACAAAGTATAATCTTTTAATAACATTTTATATTAACATTATGGATGTTAATATTAAAAACAGCCATCAATGAGTGAGAGTTGTCTGACTATTCAAAATGTTCAATGGCCTCCTCATAGAGAAACTAACTGGCTACGTCTCTGTCCCTCCTGTGGCTTTTCAGAAGGGTCCTCTAATGAAACTGTATTGGCAGAGTGACAGTAAAATTCTCCAATCAGATTTTGACTTAGTAGTAGCATTGCTGTACTAGGGGTCAGCCCCTTTTCTTTGGCTTGAAGAAGGTTGTGCGTGCTGTTCATGGTTGCAGTCATGTGACCCAGCACATGAGTAAGCTAGTTGATAAGCCAGCTGATAAGATCACATTTATGTCAGATTTCATTTGATTTTTTCTGCTTGTGACAACTGGAAAATGGCAACTGTTGGAGCCAACGATGATGTTGTTGATTGAATTGCTAACCCGTTTTCCTGGCTCTGATCCTAGCTCTCAAGATTACCCAGGCAGAAAAATTGTAAGTTAGATAATCAGTGAGGTCAATTACAAACAAAATAAATAATAATAATAAAATTAATAAGGGATCAGGTTTCACCAGGACACCTGCAAGGAAACTTATGCTTCCCTATTAGGAAATGTAGAGTTGTTGCTGCTTGCCTTTCAGATTCTTGACATTGATGAAATATAGATGACCTTGAAGTCTCTCTTTCTCTCTCTCTCTCACTCTCCCACTATCCAAATGTCTCTCTTTCTTGGCAGGCGGCGAACATCCCCCTTGTTTGCGAGCTGGGCATTGACAAATTGTCCTTTGACGACTTTTCTCTGGATGTGGACGCCATGATTACTGCCGCTCTTCGCATGTTCATGGAGCTGGGCATGGTGCAGAAGTTCAAGATTGACTACGAGGTAAGTCTGACAATGTACAGCCCACACACCATGTGCAGCCCACCCACCAGTTTGGCTCTGAAAGAGTGATGCTGGCTCGACTCACTAGTTGATAGAACAGAATGACACTGGCTTCACCTGTCCACTGTTCTGAGAGGTATTGTTGGCTCTGCCCAACAAGTAAGGTGGATTCCAGAACCCTTTGGTTGGATAGTGACAGAATGATGTTGGCTCTGCTGGCCTGTTTGTGTAATAGGTATAGCCCTGCCTCTCCCTTTCTTTCCCTACAGACGTTGTGCCGATGGCTGCTCACGGTACGGAAGAACTATCGCATGGTGCTGTACCACAACTGGAGGCATGCCTTCAACGTGTGCCAATGCATGTTCTCCATGCTGACAGTGAGTACACACTGCTGCCCAGTTACCCTTTCTGGGTGTTTATGAAAAATAGTTCATATGGAAATCACGTCAAATGAAAATGGCACTCGCATTTTGCGTAGGTCAGGTTTTAAAATGATTATTATGCATTATACAATATAAATACTTCCGGTACATTCCCCGGTGAAAAGTAGATTCCATTGCTGCGGAGCTTTTAACCAAAAGCTGCAGAGAGTTCCCAAAGCCACTGAGAGCCGGACCGCATGATAAATTGTCCACAAATTGTCCAATGTGGCTGAAATCCAGTCCACTTATGGAGCAGCCCACATACACTGTATTGGCGTCTCCTGGTCACAGTTCTCCTTTCTGTATCCCCAGACGGCAGGATTTCGCAAGACCCTGACCGAGGTAGAGATTCTGGCTCTGATCGTTGGCTGCATCTGCCACGACCTTGACCATCGCGGAACCAACAACGCCTTCCAGGCCAAGTTAGTGACCCTCCTCAATCCCTCATTTAAACTCTCCTTTCACCGCAGTTTCTCCAGCTGAACATCCCGATTCCCCTTTACTTGAGTTGATACATGCTGGAGTGTTTCGGCCTACACACTTGAGCTGATCCGTAATGGAATGTTTCAGCCTGCACACCTGAGATGATCCATGCTGGAGTGTTTCAGCCTAAACATCTGAGCTAATCCGTACTGGAGTGTTTCAGAGTGTACACCTGAGCTGATCCGTAATGGAGTGTTTCAGCCCACACACCTGAGCTGTTCCGTAATGGAGTGCATTTAGCCCACACATCTGAGATGATACATGCTGGAATGTTTCAGTTACACACCTGAGCTGTTCCATACTGGAGTGTTTCAGCCTGCACACCTGAGATGATCCATGCTGGAGTGTTTCAGCCCACACATCTAAGCTAATCCGTACTGGAGTGTTTCAACCCGCACACCTGAGCTGATCTGTAATGGAATGTTTCAGCCTACACATCTGAGCAGGTCCATACTGGAGTGTTTCAGCCTACACACCTGAGCTGATCCGTACTGAATGGAGTGTCAGTTCTCCTGCATGGACACAATGTTTGGCATGTTCAGCAGTGGCAGCTGGGAAGGCAGTGAGTTTAGCAGGTTCATGAGACCCCTGCAGCAGGTTAAACTGTAATTTAACTGGCATGAAACTCACATTCCACATCACTGGCTTGATTCTGAAATTCTGAAAGAAAAAACCTTTCTGATGAGGTTTAAGAACCCTAAACCAATGGCCCGTGGGTAGACAGGCACGGTTGATGAATGGCAGTTTGTTTTAATGTGAATTACATTGACCCTCCTTCTCCTCCTGTTTAGGACTGGCTCTGCCCTATCTCTGCTGTATGGGACCTCAGCTACCCTGGAGCACCACCACTTCAACCACGCTGTCATGATTCTTCAGAGTGAGGTAGAGCGTAACCTCCAGTACAATTAACTGCATCTGCTGCACCTTTCCTACTCCCATCACACTGCATCATATCCTCCTGTCCTACTCCAATCACACTGCAGCACATGCTCCTGTACTACTCCACTTACACTGCATCATATCCTCCTGTCCTACCTACTCCACTCACACTGCATCATATCCTCCTGTCCTACTGCACTCACACTGCAGCACATTCTCCTGTCCTACTCCTCTCACACTGCATCATATCCTCCTGTCCTACTGCACTCACACTGCAGCACATGCTCCTGTCCTACTCCACTCACACTGCATCATATCCTCCTGTCCTACTCCACTCACACTGCATCATATCCTCTTGTTGACTCCACTCACACTGCATCATATCCGCCTGTCCTACTCCACTCACACTGCACCATATCCTCCTGTCCTACTCCACTCACACTGCAGCACATGCTCCTGTCCTACTCCACTCACACTGCATCATATCCTCCTGTCCTACTCCACAGTTAGACACAATTTTCACTTCCAATGGTATTTCATCTGTAATCATTACTGGATATATATTGTTTGAACAAATGCAATTACTACCTTTAAATCCTACTTTACTTTGCTCTGGTTTTTGACAAATCTCTCTTTTCTCATGTCCCCTTTTGTATCTCTAAGTGTCATTATCACTACCTCTTGAATTCTGTGTGACATCATGTATTCAACATACAGATGAAAGCCATAAGATAATAAATGTTGTTCAGGTCTTAACATAAATGATCTGCCCTCATTAATGAATACATTTAACATGTTGCAAGATACAGCTGATCAAGGTTTTCCTGAAATATGTTAATGGTTGAACCCCTGATGGTATAATTTGCATTTGCATCAATAAGCCCTTAGATTCATATGAGGAGAGAGCCTTTCTCCACTGAACAACAAGAATAATACATTTTTAATGGGTGTTCCACAGTCGCTATTTGTCTCATTGCTGAGGGCTGAGATACTGAGGACTCTCTCTTGGTTTTGATTTCGTTCTGGATTAATAGATGCCTCAGCTTTTCGCTCAGAGATGTGATTGAATAGCTTCTTTCTCAAAGAGAAGTTAGAAACAATGTTCTCCTGATGCCCTGTAGTTTGTCTTCTGCCACATTGAAATATCATGTTTCTCGGGAGTCTGTGTAGTAAAGTGAATTTTCTCACTGACTTTCCAGAGAGAGTATTCTGGCTCTTGCCTCTCGTGTGCAGACTCCAGAAGCTGTTTGGGGTAGCTCAGCTGAAACTAGTAGTCGCAGAGTGGGTGTGAGTGTTTATTTCACCTCAGCTTCTGCCTGCTGTAATCTCACAATCTCCTGTTGGTCTTTTTTAGGGTCACAACATCTTCTCTAACCTGTCCTCCCAAGAATACAGTGACCTCATGCAGCTGCTGAAGCAGTCCATATTGGCCACAGACCTGACCCTCTACTTTGAGTAAGTTATCTGGTGTCAAAAATCAAGTTCAAGTCCATAAACAGGACATAGTTCACACTCACCATTCCATAGCCATTACTAGCAATATAGAGTGGCCTAAAACAAATTGTAAGAAATTATTATACTATTCATTATATCAGGTAATGTGCCATTATTGCCAAATATGAATCAGCAATTGACTCAATTCCTTAAGATTAAAAATTGATTAAAATAGAAATATTTAGTATTACACTGCCCTCTGGAGGATAGTGAGTGTACCTGAACTCAAAGATCTTATAATTGTAGTCCTCCCTTTTTTCCTCCAGGAACAGGAACACTTTCTTTGAGCTGGTAAATAAAGGGGAGTACAACTGGAATGTGAAGACTCACAGAGACATGTGCAGGTATTGCCTGCCTGCCACCCTGATTAAACCACCTTCAGATGAGCCATAAAAATTATGTGTGTGGGCTGTTCAGCTTCTCATTTGCATGGCTCACGAGACAAGGCTGCTGAATGACAAATTCAATGGAGTGAAACAGAACAGGGCCAGTTCTGCTCACAGTCACAGGAACACTGGTGCTCTCTCTGTGCACTTTACAGGTCAATGCTAATGACTGCCTGTGACCTGGGGGCTGTGACCAAACCCTGGGAGATATCAAGAAAGGCAAGTGTGTATTTGTAAATATACTGTGTTTGACACATAAAATGTATGTAAATTCACTGTTTGTGAAAAGTAGGGTATATGTGTATACAATGCATGCCGTGTTTCTGTACACTGTCAGACACATTGAGTTTACAGTGTATACCCTTTGCCTTCACCATTTGCGACAATTTTTGGTGTGTGCATACACAACATGTATGGCCCATGGAGTGTTTATCTGTGTATACACTTTTCAACACATGGATTGTGTGTAAGCGTGATTCTGTGTAAACATGCGAGTGTATGTACGTGTTTGTGTATGTGTACTACGTTTATTATGTAGCACATGTGTCTCCGTAGAAATGAGCAGATCTGTCATTGACTCATTCTTTATCATGCTCTCAGAGCCTGGTATGGTCTGAAGGTTCCTGACATTAAACTTCACTCCATTTCTCTGTCTTCAGGTGGCCGAATTAGTCACCAATGAGTTCTTTGAGCAGGGGGACAGAGAGAGGTCCGAACTCAAGCTGACTCCTTCTGTGAGTTCATTCACTATTTTTCTCTCACTGCCTGTTCAGAAGTGCTTCAGTGGGATTACAAATGAACAATCTGTGATCGTGTGGTAGTGGCAGGATGAAAATATGAAACATACAGGTTTTCATCAGTCATTGACCACAGATCACGAAACACAGAGTTGAGCAGATAGCACACCGGTGAGGCTGAGACCCATCCACACACACTCCATACGTAAAACACACTGTACACACATCTTACAAAACTACACTTTTCCATAACCAAATCAAACCAAACCATAAGCTACCACAAGGGACCATTTTTCTCCAGCATTTGCTTGGTCACAATGTGTATAAACATAGATCACAGGAAAGTGAAGTAATTACAATTGAAAGGATAAAAAATATTTATGTTAGTGTGTGTGCAACAGTTAAAAGTAGGTGTTAGCGCTGTCAGCCTCTGGACCAACTGGCTGAGGGGACTCCTTATTTTTAACTCTTGGCATTGCAGAATCTCACTGTCTCTTTCTCGTGTCTCATGATCTCACTCTCAATGTCTGTGTCTCTCATGGTCTCACTGTCACTGTGTGTGTGTGTCTTTGTCTTTCTTACTGTCACTCTCTGTCTCAATACTGAACTCAAATGTAATTTATTGGCATGACCATAGGAGAACAGTATTGCCACAGCGATATGGAATTTGCTATAATAATGCAGATTTCAGAATAACAGTATCAACAATAATGAATATAGCTGCGAGCAGGAATGAAGGGGATTCAAGCCATGTATGCAATATCCTACAATACAAACCATGTTAGACTCAGTATAGTTAGGGTTTACGGAGATGCCCTCGGCGCTCATGACAATTTCATATGATTTGAACAAAGCGACACAGAGTTATTAGTGTGCCATAGACACTTCCAATGGCTTAAAGTGGCCATCTTTCAACTGAAGCACTGCTCTTTAACAAGTTATGTAGGGATTGATTGTCCAAATTTTGTGTTAAACAGTTCATGAGAACGCAACATTTAAAGCATTATTATCATGTTTGAAATAGATTACTTCCTTCTGGTTTTGGTGTTTATGAGATATTTACTGGGTACAGGTGTTCAGGGTGATATCTTCGTTGACTGTGACAAGTTTCTGGAGAATCGATCAAACTGACTTGGTGGTGTTTTAACTGATCTACATGAAATTGACAAATTCTAATTTTTGGTCAGTTTTTTATTGATCTCCTACATTTTACATAGAAAAATTCATGCCAATCGGACTTGCGGTTCAAGAGAAGACGACTATTTACTTTTATTTTTATTTATTTTTTAGATTATTTACGATTTACTGAGCTTCAGACTTTAGATGCTTATAACAGCGTCACTTGCAGGCTGATGTTTTTTTTTTCCTTATGAGGAGCGGAGGACATATATAGCGGAGGACCTCCGAAATAGAGGCCAAAATAGAAAAATTGTTGATTGTTGGACAGCAGAAGAAATGTAAGAAGAATAACTAGAAAAAACTATAGTTTCAGCCTTTTAGGCTTGTACCTTTACAATAACAAAGGGGGTTCATAAATATGATGTAGAGCGGTGCTTTTTTACTTACTGTCTTTTCCTCTCACTGTCTGCCTCTGTATGTGTCTCTTACTGTTTCACTCTCACTGTCTCACTCTCACTTCCTTTGCCTCTCACTGTCTACCTCTGTATTTGTCTCTTACTGTGCCTCTCACTGTCGGCCTCTGTATGTGTCTCTTACTGTACACTCTCACTGTCTCACTCTCACTTCCTGTGCCTCTCACTGTCTACCTCTGTATTTGTCTCTTACTGTACACTCTCACTGTCTCACTCTCACTGTCTGTGTCTCTCACTGTCTCAATTTCAGCCTCTGTATGGGTCTCTTACTGTATCACTCTCACTGTCGGCCTCTGTATGGGTCTCTTACTGGATCACTCTCATTGTCTGCCTCTGTATTTGTCTCTTACTGTATCACCCTCACTGTCTCACTCTCACTTCCTGTGCCTCTCACTGTCTACCTCTGTATTTGTCTCTTACTGTACACTCTCACTGTCTCACTCTGTTTTTGTCTCTTACTGTACACTCTCACTGTCTCACTCTCACTCTCTGTGTCTCTCACTGTCTGCCTCTGTATGTGTCTCTTATTGTATCACTCTCACTGTCTTACTCTCTCTGTCTGCCTCTGTATGTGTCTATTATTGTATCACTCTTACTGTCTTACTCTCGCTGTCTGTGCCTCTCACTTTCTCACTGCCTGCCTCTGTATGTGTCTCTTATTGTATCACTCTCACTGTCTTACTCTCTCTGTCTGCCTCTGTATGTGTCTATTATTGTATCACTCTTACTGTCTTACTCTCGCTGTCTGTGCCTCTCACTTTCTCACTGCCTGCCTCTGTATGTGTCTCTCACTTTCTCACTGTCTGTGTCTCTCACTGTCTCATTCTCACTATCTTTATGTCTCACGCTCAATTAAATTTTCAGTGTCAATTACATTTCAAATACTTTGACATGACATGCAATGTGGTACATACCTCCAAATCTTTGTGGAAAATAATATCTAATAATAATAATAATAATACCTATCAATAATACATGCAATTGAACAAGTTTTTAACCATAAAAGAAATAAAATAAAAAAGACAAGTGTAAAGACATGCATGGATACACACATACTTACACATTTATAAACCTGTTTAAATAAATAGTGAACTGATATTAATAATGAAATGACATAAAAGAAAATGAAGGTATTTTATAGTCTCTCACTTTATGTATCATCCCTCATGGCATCAACAGTATGAAATATGAATTATATTAAATAACTATTGCCAATGGAAAAGTCAAATAACTCATTTATAAATTGATTTTTTTTCATTTTCGTTTTTTAATCTTAAAGGGGAAAAAAATACACAACTAAGGTTTCTAGATGCAATAAAAAAAGAAGCTTTATTTAAAATCACTGTCTAATCATTTCTTGCCACATTGCTTTTCCTTCTAAAGTCACAAAGCAGCCTCAGGTAGGAGAAGCTGAGGTACAATTATATATTTACTTACAAACACAAGCCCTATATCTATCTCTAAAGCGCAGCTTTTCCTAGACATCACAAAGCAGGAGACAAGGACATAAAGAGAAACGCTATGTCTGTCTGTCTTCAGGGCGAACACATTCAGAAAGCTGTCAGAAATAACATTTGATGATGTACATGGAATGAAGCCAGTAGGTTCTCCGTCTGCAGTAAGAGTGGAGCAATGAGGCGTGGGCTGCCGTCTGTCTTCCAGGCCATCTTTGACAGGAACAGGAAGGACGAGCTTCCGGGGCTGCAGATGGAGTGGATTGATGGGATCTGCACTCCACTTTATGAGGTACCACAGCTAACACACATCCTTACTCACACCATAAACAACAACGGCCATGTGTTAAGAAATCCAAGACCAGACTCCATACAGAGAAACTAAGAGAGACACATCTCCAACATTGAATGACCAAGACGATAGTACAGCTTTTAAAAGTCTTTAAAATTCCACGAATGTTGAAATTACGTGTTGCAACCTTTCTTTTAGCCACAGAAATGTGAAGACAATACATTTGGTGTATGTTCTGGTTCCTGAAGGGAAGAATGTGATTGTTTTTATTAGAGGGGTGCAACGCTACCATTCTTATGTGTATAACCACACAATGCCGGACACTGAGTTTGTCGACTAGTGGGAATGGAGGTCAGATGAAGGCGTTAATGGAGGGCCAAGGAGTGGCAGATTTAGTGAATCCCACTGGCGAAGGGGGAAGAGATGGGTGGCCAAGCACTGGCGCTGGAGCTGAACGGAAGGTGGGAGGACAGAGAGAGAGGAACAAAGCTAAACAAACCATCCAGAAAACAACAGTGTACGACGTAAACATAAACAAAATACTTCATCCCATTAAGAGAAGTACAACTGCCAGTAATTAGGACAGTAATTATTTTATAAGCATGTCAGGGTTAGTTTTGTTCAGAATATTTTAATTACCTGCTGATTTGTCGAGTGGACACGCCTGTTTCAGGATCCTGTTTAACAGTCGGGAATGTAAGCTGTAAAATGTCGACAGCAGCTGTCTTGTACCCTTCTTCCTTTGCTTTCAAAACAAAAAACTGCGGCCCGTGAAATGTTAGATTTGGTTCTGGGATGAATAAATTGCTATAGCTCAGTAACGTCATTATCTTGAGCGTGATAGGGGTTTGATTTGGTTCATCCCATAGTCCAGTGTCTTTTGCAGATATTGAGGGATGGACTCTGACAGAGGATATAATAGAATACAAGCAATTTTTGTCAAAGCAGGCACATCCCCTCTACCTGAAATGGATGGATGGCTTGAGTCGCAGAGAATTTGTGTGTCATACACAAATTAGAAAAGATTAGGTTGGTGGTGACTGATGTAAAAAGTGATAGAGTAACTACTCTTACTTACAGTGCCCTCCATATTTACTCATACCTTTTTAAAATGTAACCAAAAACATGTTTCAACAGACAGAAAATGATTGTGGAATATTTAATTTTTGCTCATAAAAAGAACAACATAGAATACTGTGCAAAAGTCTAAGGCACAATAAATAAATTCTGAGCGAAGATGCTTTCAAAAAAAATGAAATGATATGTTTCTAAATATAAAATAAATTAAATATAGTTGCAGGCAACAATGAGAGGGCTCCTCCAGCCCCTCATCCGCCGCCTCCTCCCACATCACTTTGGGAATTTCTGGAGGAACCCTAATAATAATTATAAAACAGACAGAAACAATAGGTTTCCTCCATTCTGGAGGAACCCTAATAACATAAAGGGCATATCATTTAGTTACATACATAAAACATTTATTTATAAATAAATAAATAAAATTAGTATTTGTTGTGACCCTTTGTCTTTAAAAACTGTCTCAACTCTCTTAGGTACACTGTAATGCGTTTTTTTATGAAAATCGGCAGCTGGATTGTTCCAAGCATCTTGGAGAACTCTCCATGGTTCTTCTACAGAATGGCTGTCTTGCTTGCTTGTAATCCCAGAAAGCCTTGATGATGTTGAAATCAGGGCTCTGTGGAGACCATACTATCTCCTTTTTCTTCTTTTGGAATATGAATGTTTGGAAATCTAAAAATGGCTTTTTTCAGAATACATTTTATGTTTTGTTGTTTATTTTATATTTATTTTATATTTTTATATTTCAAAATGTTATATAAAACTAAATATCTATCAATGATTAGTCTGTTGTCATATAAATAAAGTAGACAAACTTTTGCATGAAATATACAGTATATTATTTCAGTCTATGACAACAGGGCATTTCATAGAATGTATGTGAAACAGCGTTAAACACAAAAATAATTTGTCATCATCCCTTAACCTCCATCTTATTCTTATTATTTTCTTTTTGAGAGCACATTCTGTAGTTGGTGAATGCACTGTGGATGCACTGTAGTTGGAGGATGCACTGTGGATGCACTGTGGATGCACTTTAGTTGGATGCTGCACTGTGGATGCACTTTAGTTGGATGCTGCACTGTGGGTGCACTGTAGTTGGATGCTGCACTGTGGATGCACTGTAGTTGGAGGATGCACTGTGGATGGACTGTAGGGGGAGGATGCACTGTGGCTTTGTCAGTTGTAGAAAGCACACATACCTTAACTGGTTCAGTGTTCAAGCAGGATGCTTATTACCATACAATACCAGAATAAATAAGCTGAATAAATATTATCAGCAACATTGTTCTTGCTTGTTCTGTGTGATTCATTTTAACATGTTCAGTGAGTTTGCTGTAGGCAATATGTTTTTTTTTTCTTTGAATTTTGAATTAGTTGCTGGTTCAATCAGTGAATTTACTTCTGGAACTGATTAGGATGAATCCCTTCCACTCAGTGCTATCGCTGTAGCAGTTACCAGGAGTTATTAGTCTTCCTGACAGTAACATGCTGTGTGTTTTTGGCTTTTGGGCTCTTGGGTTGAAAGTGCTTCTTAAAGGCATGTATCGTTTTAATACATTTTCAGTAAACTGGCCCCTTAAGTGGAACGGCATGTTTTTGGACCTGTGTGTGCAGGAGTAGGTGTGTGTTTTTCTGTCCAGATGTTGGCTACAGTATTTTGTTGTAGTATTCATGTTGGTTATTATATGGATCTTGGTCTTACCATATTTAAACATTGCCCGCATTGCCCGTATGTTATTTAAACAGGGAAGCAGATCAGTGATCAGTCTTTTCCATTGTTGTAGGTTTCCCTTAAGCCTTGTAGTAGAGCAATGCCATCAGTTAGATAACCCATGAAATAGATCATGTAGCTCACAGCTTGTTGGTGTTTCGGACTACAGTGCCTTGAATGAGTAGTCACCCCTCTTGGATGTTCTCAAATTTTTTAGTGTTACAACTTAGAATTAAATTGGATTTTAACCATTTGTTTTGCACAAAACACCTAATACTAACGGTACAACATTTTTTTTATTGTGACACAAAAGCTAAATTACAAGGGGGAGGTTAGCACATCTGGATTTTTTTACCATTCTTCTTGTAAAAATTGCTCGAGCTCTGTCAGGCTGGATGGGGGCTGTGGATGAACAGCAATTTTCTTTCCACAGATTTTCCATTGAATTGAGGTCTGGCCTTTGACTGGGCAATTCTAAGACATTCAGGTTCTTAGTTCTTAGTTTCAGTTTAGCTTTGGCTGTGTATTTAGGGTCATTATCCTGCTAGAAAGTGAATCTTCGCCCCAGTCTCTAGATTGAAACAGGTTTTCCTCCGGAATTGCCCTGTTTGGCTCCATCCATCTTGCCCACAATCCTGACCAATTTCCCAGTCCCTGCGTCTGAAAAGCATCCCCAACACATGATACTACCACTACCATGCTTCACCGTGGGGATGGTATTCTCAGGGTGATGAGCAGAGTTGGTTTTGCACCACACATAGCGTTTTGCACTAAGGCCTAAAAGTTCCATTTTGATCTCATCGGACCAGAGAACCTTTTTCCACATGTTTGCTGTGTCTCCCACATGACGTTTGGCATCCAAACAGGATTTTCTATGGGTCATTTTCAGCAATGGCTTTCTTCTCGCCACACGTCCAAGCTTTGCTGAGTGCCCAGGTTATAGTTGTCCCATGGATGGTTTCTCCCTCCTCAGCTGCAGATTCACCAGCTCCTTCTGAGTTATCATTGGCCTCCTAGTTGTTTCTCTGACAAATGCCCTCCTTATCCAGTCACTTGGTTTTGGCGAATGGCCTTCTCTAGGCAGGTTGTGCCATATTATTTCCATTTTTAACAAACAGATGTAACGGTGCTCCCGGGATGTTCAAAGTTTGGGATAGTTTTGGTGAGCTCTAGAACTTTATCCCGGAGTTTATTTTTACTGGTTTAATAGCAACAGGGGCGAATACTTATGTAACCAAGAAATGTCTGTTTTTTTTTTCATTTACTTAACTTTTGTGTCACAATAAATATTTTTTACCTTCAAAGTGTTATGTATGTTGTGTAAAAATGTGGTAAAAATCCAATTGAAGTTGTCAAAGTGTGTAAACGTACAAGGGGGAGAATACAAGGCACTGTATATAATCTTTATTTTCCTGTTTCAACAGCGTTTATGGACCATTTTTAAAAAACAAAACTCAAATTTATCCTTCACTGAGGTTTATGTGCAAAATTTATATAAATACATAAAAAAATAAGGGTAAATATTAAATAAGCTAAAAGGTGTGTAAACCTTCAAAATAAACTGAATGTACTGAAATATCAAGCTAGTCCTGATTAAATTACATGGATACCAGATAGAGGGTGTGGATCCTGATTACAAAGATTCATTTACATAATCAATCAATGTCCTTTAAAATTTACACCCGCAACATCTATAGAGGTGAATTAAATTGTATGTCAAAGAATTGTCTATCGGTGCAGTTGATTTACTAGGGATGAAGGTGTCCCAATTTTGAAGGGACAAGTTAAAATATATTCTGATATTGCAGGGAAGTTTTCATTATCCAACAGTATGTCCATACTCCAAAGCAAAGTTATCATTAATTCCCAAATTGTCTCTGTATTGGCTTGATTTATGAAGACTTTGACCTCTTGGTTAAAATACGTCAAAAATGGCCCTTTAATCGATATAATTGTGATCTAACCTTAGGTGCCACGATGCAGGTGTTTGACAGGTATGACTATACACACTGTGAGGCAAAATTCCAACAGATACCTATTTATGTGTATGATCAATTTTTGTGCCTAGCTAGAAAATTTACAATGGCCTTGAGTCTAAACTGATCTTCACAGCTCCCATGAAGAAGTTGACTAAATGAAATTTACTTCTGTCATAATTTTAACTGAGATATAGTTCACTGATTAATCTTGGACGGCTCTACTACGACAGTATTGCCATGCACACTGTCCATACTACCCACTCTCATCGACCCTATTGTTGAAAATATAAAATATATGGCTCAAGTTATGTTTATGTTGTGTATATTAGAAAGTGTCTTGCTAGTGCTACACTGTCAAAATGAAGATATGTGCTGGCTTCCACAACAAAGCTACCATGCATCTCCTACCTACAAAAGGTGCGTTCAAAAAGAAAGTAATAAGAGCGAGATTTCTATCTGGAATGAAGGGCTTAAAAGGAACAGAAATTGTAAGAAGCACAAAGTTACCACTTCCCTAAATTCCCAGGCTTCATGATTGCTACACCTATACACACCTGAGTGAGGTTTGGTTAATGATACCACACTCAAGACTTTAAAAGACAAACAGCAGAGCTGGTGGTGTGGGAACCCTTACTTTCAGATATCTTCACAATCTCCAGCCATTTGTTCCAGTTTACCCTGACTAGAATCCCTAACCTCTCCATCACTTCTCTCTTTTCAGTCATGGTTAGCATAGATGTAGCCATCATCAGGGATCCAAAGTCACACTATATTTTATATAATAAACAGCAACTGGCTTCTTTCAGAAATATCAGAAACATAGGACTGCCTTTAAAACAAAAAAGTACCTGGACAAGCCTAGATTTCCAGTACAATAATGAGCTGTGCAGAAGGAAATGTGCCCAATTAAAACTGTGGTTCAGTTGGTAAAACCCCCTCTGCTTCTTCAGAGATCCATTTCTCATTTACCAGGTGTATCCTGTGAGCCTCAGAATGACACATTGTGGTAAATTAGCCATTTACTTCCATTAGCAGGGAAGTACTTGTTTATAGCCCCCTCTCTTCATTTACATTTGAACATTTTAGTCATTTAGCAGATGCTCTTATCCAGAGCGACATAGAAAAGTGCCGTATAGGGCACTTTCTTAATCTCCTGCATATTAGCTGTGTGTGCAACGTGGAAGGATGGGCAACATATTCCTCAATCCTGCGATTGCTTTCAGCCCAGCACATCATGGCAGGCTGTGCAGATTCCTCTGGGGTGATTTTGAGTTATGTTTAAAGCTATCAAGCTGTCTGCTTTAATGGCCCTTCTTCCCGCAGTACCCTCACCAGTGCAGAGCAATAGCAAAATCCTGGATTTATTCAGCTGCACAACACTGAACAGTTGCCGTCTCTCTGTAGATACAGGCTTTGTTGTGTCTCTGTTGTGGGAATCGTCTGCAAATGAGCCAGGGCTGATAAAATGTGAGCTAATTAGAAAGCTTGGTAAACCAAGGCAATTCAGACACCATTTAAAGCAGCTGCCAATAGCAAAGAAAATATGTTGCCTTTTGAGATTATTTGTCAAGGCCTTACGAAAACTTATAAGCCTATAAGCCTAAAGTGGTCTGTTGGACAACACAGTAAAACTGATGCCAGTAGCTAATTACGTCCCTTTAAAGGCTTGGTTTTTCCTACGTTTCTAGTCACAAAAGGGCACTTATTCATCGGAATTAAATGACGACCTTAAATATGGTTGTTATACATCATGTTCCAACGGTAACAATGTGAAACATGATTCAATTTCCTGTATTTATTAAGGCATTTCAGAAAAAAAAGAAACACATACATTTCTAGGGCTTTTCATCTTTAATTTTGGAGCAGCAATCTTTTTTATTTCACCCACTTTCTCTTTCAGATCTTGGTCAAGCTGAACCCAAAGCTACAGCCAATGGTTGATCTGATTCAAGCAAACAGGGCCAAGTGGGAAGAGCTACATAGGGAGAGGCAGGAAATCCAGGAGGAGACTATGCCCACTGAGCTCACTATGCCCACCGTGCCCACCATCCACAGCAGCAGCAGAAGGAAGACAATGGATGGTATCGGCACTGCCACTTGCTGCGATGACCTTCCCGAAAATGCCAGCTAGTGCACCCTCTCCGCTGTCTAGCTAGGGCTCTCTTTTCAATCTTTTAGCTTCTAACACAAACAACAAACTAGAGGAACAGTCTGAGCTGCTCTCTGCTTGTAAGTTTCAGACAAGCCGCGTTTCTGCTGGATGGCGCATTAGTCGGTCGAGCAATGTGCAGGCTTCTGCGTTTCTACCAAGGCCCCCCATGTCAAAGTCAGGTCAGTTTCTTTGACTGTTGCCATTTTAATAAAGCACTGCTACGCACTAGTATATTTATATTGCAGCTAGAATTACATTTCTGGAATTCACAGCTGTAAAGTTCTGTAAAAGGGCACTTAGTCAAATGGCTGCACACTTTCTCTGTGACTTTAACATCTATTTAAGCACCTGTAACAAGGAAGGGTGAGTATCAGGATTTCAAGTCACAATTCTTGCCAGTATGACCCCAGGATGGGTCTGTCATTGTGTTTTTTTTCTCATGTAGCTTAGAATGTCTGTCACAGGGTAGAATGTCTATTTTGTGCAGCATATATTTTTAAACAAATGGAATATGCAAATACCCTTGTACATGAGTATGCCTTGTGCGATGGGGGACATGGGGGTTGAAAGCTGTGGGGCAGTCCTTGAGGTTTTGCTTTGACAGATATCACAAAAACTCACAAACTTGTCCCTCTGAACCATAAGAAAACCTATGTATTATTGTTAATGCCAAAAGCATGCAATGACTAAGTGATATACAACAGGCAGAATAATAAATAATTTGGTTTACATAATTTAAAGAAACAGTGCCATTAAATAGCTGTCCATGTTGCTCATTTGTATAATTTCTAATGCCCAAGTTACATTGTAGGGATAGGACTAAACCAAACCAACAGCAAAAAAGTACGATGGAACTATGACCAACGTTAAGCAGTATTTGTGAACGCGGAAAACGAAATTACATTTGGACTAAAAATTATGTTCTCACTTCTACAAAACCCATTCCCACACCAAAGCTGTATATTGGGTTTTACATTTTAAACTTTTTGGTTTTTATTTTGTTTAAGAATTTGGCATAATTTCTTGCTTTTGTGTGGCATGGGTCTTTGTGCTGTTGGAGTTGACCTAATTGGCTATGAGATTATTGTAACTGCATGGTCTATAATACCAAATGAAACCTGTTGCAGTAGATGTGATATAAAGATAAAGCCAACCATTTCCAGTAATGGCAGTCTTCACTTGGTTGGCCAGTAAACAGTCCCATGTCAGTTTTACCATTGAATGCAATTTGCACGAGTTGTATTTATATTGGCTGGAGTATTAATGTTAGACAACTAAATATATTTTTAAATTTGGTTTAAAATGTGAGACTTGTGTATACTTTAGTATTGGACAAGCGCTGTACGTTTCACCTTATTTTCTTACTTACTGAGTTCTATTGCCCGTTAGAAAACTGAACTGAACGTATGAGAGGCATGTTATTTTAAAGAGTGCAATAAAAGTTAGATTAAATAAATCTGTGCTAAAAATTCAGCATTCCTCTAATCTCCAGGGTTTCTTCCCACACAAATTTATATATGAAGTGCAGTAATCATCCTCATGTATTACAATACCGCCTCCTTGTGGACATATTCATGGGTTTCCTATATTCAAAATGCACAGGGCTGCCCACAGCAGAGCAGGATCAGTGCTTTGAAATTTATGCATAGCTCAGTCCCTTTTCTCTAAAAGCATGCATTACATTTTTTATGAGCATTTGTATGGCCAATAATTTAAATATAAATAAAAACTTATAACATATTCTATAAATTATCAGCATTCAAATGTACCCCCTAATAAAGGGAATCACTTCTAATTGGAGGTGGGCGAGAGCTAATACTAGTAAGTCAGAAGTTGAAAGTTGCTTGCCAGTTGAGATTTATATATCTGAATTGAGGGTTGAACCTTTAAAAGGCTTTGGTGCTGGGAAACTTCATTAGGACATCCCTGATGGAGTTCTTTCCACATTGAATCATTTAGGGTTGGAAGGCATTCTGCTGTATGTCTGCAGCACATTTCCATTTCTGCAGCTAAATCTGAAAGGGCTCAGCAGCGTGAGTTGGAGGCTTCCTGGCCACCACGAGAACAGAGGGTAGGTCTTATCCAATAGGGACTCGCAACTATGCAGGCCTCACTGGAAATTTAACGGGCAGAGTTGATAGATTGGCCATCTTGTTTCCTGCACTATACCCAGCACCGTGACCACACAACCCTGCAAGGTCTGGATGAAAGGACACACAATGAGTGGAACCCACACCTTCTGCCTTTGTTATTATCAGTTTATTCCACCAATATTATTGACAAAATGCGATGCATTGACATGAGAACATTAGCAATAGAAATGCCAAGCTCTGGATGATTAGACTCTCTCTCAAGCATAAAAACATGAAACCTTCTGAAAATGGGCACAGACGGGAAAAAGTCCCTCCATTTTCTACACTTAAGTTCCACTCAAGATACATTTTGAAGTAGTGAAGGAACACCACAGTGTGGAACTGCTGGGTGACCGAGATAGGCTTGTGGAAAGAGGAACACACTAAAGAAGAGGTTTATAAACAACACAGTCTATAAACAACATGACAACACCTTTTGTCAAACTGTTTCCTAGCACCTTATAGCAGTTTCACTATGTGTTTACAGTCAACCATCAAAATGATACAGTTCTAAGGAAAATTCAAACTCAGGTGCATAATGATTGGTCAATACAGATGAAATCACATGTCAATATGGCAAAGAACAAAGGACCTGGAGACAGTCAATCAAACAAGATTGTTGGAATACATTTGTGGTGAGGCACACAACCCTCCATGAGCGGAAACAGCTCAAAACAGCTGCCAATAAACTAGCCTAGGGTAAGCTCTGTATTATATAATCAAAAACATTATTCATTTGGAGATCTTTTCCATTTCTGGATTTTTTCATTAGTAGACATAAAAAATGTAATCAAATGGTACATATGTATTCATAGCATAGAGAGCTATACATACAGGGCAGGCAAGACGTTTGTCAAAACACAAGCCATTGGATTAGCTAAAACCAAATGCTGCGCACTGCAGACTCAGACAAAATACATAATAAACCGGTAGAGTTAACATTTTCACATAGAGTATGGCAGAGGAGAAAAGGCAGACAAATCTTAAAGGCACAGAACTTTAGAAACCAAATTAACCAGGAACTTAATACTGAAGATAAAAAAGAAATGAATTAAACAAAAAACATAGATTTAGAAAAATTAACGAATGTCAAAAAAGGTGAGAATAGTGACACTGATAAACCCTCCATTAGACACAAGAACTAACCCTAACTCAAGGTTTCTCTGGTAACCAACCAGCAAGCGTGGCTCTGGTCCCTCTGTCTGGTGACACTGTCAGGCAGGGACTGCGGACTGTTACAGTGAGGCCAATTTGTGGACAGCAATACCAAAAGCTGTAGGCCACAGCCCAAGGATCACTGTCCATTCCACATCGCTTCCTACTTCACTGAAGGCTGCTGAGAAACAGGATGAGATGGATTTGGATGGAGATTACAGAAGGTTTCTGTTGCCGAAGATGTTGTTGGGGTCGACGTACTCCTTCACGGATTTCAGCATCCCAACACCCACGCTGGAAATGGCCTCTTGCATCCACTGCTTCCGAAGTTTTCCCACTGAAACAAAGAGGCGACAAAGAAACAATCCCAGAATGCTCGAGTGCTTTGCAGACTGCTGGGAGCAAATCAATCTTGTGAGTGTGAGTGAACAAACAGCGGGTGATAAATGCCATTATTCAGGAAGGAGAAATGTTCTGCATGGCATGATTGATGGAGACCAGCGGACTGTCAGACTCATTAGGCCCCCAGTGTTCCCAGGGGAGGGGGCAACGCGTGGTGGCTCCCAGCTCTTATGGGGAGTATGCATTAAACCGTTCTCACGCAGAGAACGCCTGTTAGGCATTCAAACAAACACACGCTCACTGCCAACATCTAACACCTCCCATTGCAAGGTTAGTCACTGCAGCAGCACCACACACACAGTCGGAGGTGCTCCCATTCTGGGGGCATTCTATCTGCTGGGAGATCTGCTGACATCTCAGTAGGCTGAAGCGACAGTGCAAGGGCCCCCGCTGTCCAGCGGATGGTGCATGGAAACATCTCCAAGGCCCCATTTGCCAGCTATCTGCCTGGAGCACTGAAGCACAGACACACTCACAACTTCCATTTCTGCTGTAAACACAATGCTGCAGGTTAGATTCTGGGCCGTAGTCCGGCTTTCCCAGCCACCTCGCACCTACCGCCTCTCCCTGAATTACCTTGGGGGCCAATCTTTCTCTGTGACAAATACCTGAGACCACAGAACAGGAGCCACCGTGCGGTGAACACTGTTGTGAAGAGCGCAAACTTCAGAGAAGAACGACCGAGGGGCGACCAAGGGGCGAAGGACGGGAAACCAGCAGCCAGTGTCGCACTGCCCCCGGAGGAATCAGGACTGACCAGGAATGGGTGTGTGTTCTGGTGCAGCTCAAAGCCACCAGATGGGATCAGAGGAAATGCACCATGCGGTTCCCCCCGCATACCCTCCAACCTCCATCTCTACTCACAGTGGAATAAAACAGAAGGTGTAGAGACTGCATCATTACCTCCGTTACAGTGATAATTTACACATCTATCTTGTTGTATTTTCTCGGTTTCCACGGCTATGGCAATAAATCTAAATGCAACTTCAACCAAGCAGGCGAGACATGCAAATAAACAAGGGTACACAACAAGAAACGTCTGCCACTCCAAAAATTCTGATGAAGATGAAGTCAACGTTCACCCTACACATGCCAAATAGCACAACCTGGACGTGGAAGGCTCGGAGGGGATTTTTTAACAGTATCCAAATAAGGACAGATGCACCATAAAGCAGAAATTACCTACTAGGGACAAACTCAACAACATCCATTTTAATACATCTCTTTGTTTTGCTCCGATTGAAAGACTGCTTTCATTAGAGTCCACCAGAGACTGAACATGTTGACTATGAGTGTACTTTGCAGATACCCACAGGGGAAATTTAATTGCCACCCACACTAATTTAAAACAAGTTGCAATAAAATGCAATAAATCTATATACACTACCTAGAGTAAGTAAGTAAATTAGGTGGGGCCTTCCAATAAAAATGAAATAAAAACCCCTCTGGGTGCTTAGAGGCCTCTGCAAGAACACAGCTTATTATTAGGAATAATCTGCCATAACCCAATCCACTGCCCCTTCGCAGAAGCAGTGAAGTGTTACTGCCACTAAAAGACAGTCCTTCCAATCTGGTAACTATAGTGTAGTTTTTCTTTCCATTTCACAACATCCAGTCAAACCAACTGCAAAGGGATCACCTTCAATTAACTTCGACTGAGGGGGTATTACTCACGAGACTTTCTTACATAGAAAATGGGTACAAGGAAGGTAATCCATAGGAATGAAATTAACACTGAACATTCAGAGTGTTCCTCATGCAGCTATGTCACAGATCGACAGTGTCTGACCCCATTTCAGGAGCAACGAGCAATGTGTAATGCTTTAACATGGTACAATGACTGAAATCATTGAGTCCATCGTGCAGGTGGGGGGCTCAGTGTGAACACAGGTTAAGAATCATTTATACGTCCTGTAGGTGCCCTCCCACGCCGTCGTTTCCAGCCAGCATCTGTTTTCTGGGATCCCCACAGACCTAGGGAAAACGGCTCCATCTGTCAGGCTGCGACCGTGGACAGACAACAGGCCTGTCCAAGCCCAGACAGCACAACCCGTCGTAATCAATCACAATTACAGGAGGCAGTCACAGAGCACGGATTCCTCAGCACTCCACCCTCACACGCCTGCCAGGTGGGGCTCAGTAAATCAGACCCCTTTACTGTAGCCTGCTGTGTTAGCAGCGTTTTAATTCTGTACCCTCGACACCTTAATAAAAGCAAGCCATTTGATACCGCCCCCCCCTTCACTGAATGCAGTTTTTGACTAGCTGGCCTAATGGCCTTAATGAGTTCTGACGGATGGCTCCTTTTCTGCCTCTTTCTCCATCCAGGTCAGAATAAGAGAGCAGTGATGCTGGTTTGCTCCACCGTTGTGGATGAGAAAACGGAGGCCTGGAGAAGCGATTCACTCTTTATACATGAGCTTTGTGACTGAGTGACACACACTTCCGCAACACGGTGCGGGGTCTGTGACACAGCCTGACCGTTTCACTGGGCCGCTATGGAACAGACCACACTCTACCTCCATGGTGATGAGAGAGGCTCCCCCCGTTGGCGAGAATCTCCTCCCGGGCTGCATGCTAAGGAGGGACAGGAGACAGAAAATCACTGAGCCTAAGGGTGGTTCCAGCACTGAAACTGAACGCCATATTATACATGTCTTATTCAAACAGAGCGGAACCTTCTCATAAAGACTGAAGTGGCAGGGGACAGTCCCATACAGTGTGATGTTTTTTACTGGAATTTAATAGCGAAACCAGCTTAACAGCACTGAAAGTATAAAATAAAGGAAGTGGACTTCTGACCATAAGGTTAATCCCCAGAAGAACTCCTGTGGCAGCCTAAATCACTCTCGGTAAGAGAGTAAACGAGTGTGTGCGAGTGTCTGTGTGTGTGTGTATCTGCGTGTTTGTGTATATGAGTGTGTGTATGAGCCTGTGATTGTGTGTGCTTATGTGTGTGTATGAGTTCAGTTACCTCCACTTGTTCGTATACATGCAGGGGGTCTGTGAGTCCCCTGTAGTTGAAGGCAAAGTAGAAGTAAACACAGGCACCAGCGTCATATGTCTGAGTCACTCTGGGAAAAGACAAGGGTCGGAGCAGAAACGAAAAATGAGAGCAGAGCAAAGATCACACTTCTGTTTTTCTGCCTGTCCAACACTCCTCGCCAGGAATTGCGTTGCTAGGATTGCAGATCTGAGTTAAAAGAAGGGGCAGTTCCTCTGTAACATTTAATAAAATTACATTTAATTTTGCAACACAGATTATATCCAAAATTGCATTACAATTACATCCAAAAATTCCCATTTTCAGAACTGCAGAGAACACAAACAAGTCTGTCACATTTAATGAGGATACATTATTAGCCCATTAAACAGCTATTAGTGGCAGTTGTGGATTACTGGAGAAAGACTTAATTAATGACATGCAAAGTTCTGCATTTGGTCCCATCATGAATCATCGGCTCTAATCTTTACAAATCCATACACAAACGGGAGACAATTGTGCTAGTGGCATGACATGACGCCACCCTCCCCATCTCCATTGGTCCACCCAGCAAAATCAACAAGTCAGACTGGCTTTCACACAAGGTGTTATGGCTGTATCCACATACAGAGAAACCAGCCAGTAAAGCCTTTTACAATAATTAACCCGGTGCTTTCGCAACTCAAACCACATGGATCATTTGCCAATGTCATTGGATGATGTCCAGGACAAGGATTGAGGAATCTTAGGAATCTGAGAAAGAGTACAACTACAAGTCAGTCCTGAAACACCGTTTCCACTCCCTGTTCTTACCTGCAGGTAGACAGGGGTGGGAACTGGGTGCCCCTCTCTTTACACTCTCTGACTATTCGCTCTTTGACATTCCGGCAAAGATCAAGAACCCTAGAACAAAAGAGAGGACAAGAGATGCACACAGGAAACGTGAGCGCTTCTTGGAGACAGGCATGTCACACAACCCCCGACAAGCCTAGAAGAGCCCTCGGCACATTGGAGGGGCTGTGGAGAGCAATGCCCTCCAGTGCAGCCTTCCGTACTGATGACCACAGTGAAACCATCTGGCAGGGCCTTTACCTGTCCCAAGGCACTGATGTCTCAAAGGACTCTCCGATCACATAGTAATCCATTCCCAAGTCCTGCAGAGACATAAGCCACCACAAAGTCACGACTTCAGCCACACATCAGGCTTACAGAAGCTGACAGCGTCACTTTTCCTTACAACTACATAAGCAGGCCTTTACCAGCAGAGTTGGCAAATTAATACTTACATCAAAAATGCTGGCGTAATACTTAAAGATCTGTACATCACCAACCCTACATCGAGTGGTGGAATCATTGGTCGAGAAACATATAGAGGATTCTGAGATTTTGGATATAGGGGGAGCTGCCACCTTAACAAAACTAGGATACATTATGCGTGTCACAAAGAAATTCTAGAAGCCTGATACTTCCTAGTCTGGGCTACCTAGGAAACCCACTTCAGCTTCAGCTTTTGAAAGGTGCTGGGTGTGAAAGGATGACTCGGCCCAAGATCTATGACTTGGTGTTGGGTCTGTGATAGGGCGGACGTGTGACCTCACCCGGAGGTAAGCGATGACAAAGGTCAGCATGTAGCCCCTCTGGCCATTGTCCTCACCAGCTGCCAGGCCCCTGGAAACAGACACCTGGATTAATATTTAACACTATTAACCATGCTGCGTGGCCGTGCCGGTCAATAATGCTGAGCAGGGGTTAATAGAAAAGACCTCAATGCTTACACACAGACCCAAACCCCTGCTCCATCCATCACAAGCAGGCCAGTAATAAAATTTTAATTTACAAACTAAATAGATCAAGACAAACTCATGACAAAACCTCCACACTGATTTCCCAGGTTTAGTTTTTTCAAACTAATCAATCACCAAGATCTCATGATTGATGAGATTGATAAATCCAAAATAGATTTTCATTTACAAAAACCACATAACCTTACTTTTCAATTAAGACTTTGATAAAAAGCTGATACCGAGCACTGCTTGATTAGCGTATTCACCATGTGTTAACAAAATGAACATTAGAGGATATAGGACACTATTAAGTGTTGCACTCCTAGGGGTAAACCCGTAGAAAACCAAATAATACAGATCCCTGAGAATCTTTTCTCTCATTTGGAAGCACCTTATTTACAGAGTCAGTGAGACCTCTGTATGGCTGCCTCAGGGTTTGTACCGAGCTTGTGCCACAGCTTCACACAGCTTCCCCCAAAACACTGTTATATCATTTAGGTTTTTGCAGATGGCGTATGTCAGTGTGTGTGTTTGAGCGCGTGTGCATGTATGTGTTTGAATGCGTGCATGCGTGATTTGTGTTCTGCAGTTACAGATGTAACAAGTGCATGACAAGGCGTCACATACTGCAACTAAACCAGAGAGTAGCTTACCCAAACTTGGCGGCGATGTCATAGACCTGCTTCTCGTGCTGTAGGACCCTCTCCTTGTCTCCCTCGAACATTAGCGTGGCCACGCAGAGGTGGTGGGGGTCAAACCCTTTGAACTGGGAGAGAAACTCAGGCGGCTATGCCTTGATGCTCAAACTTCATACAAAACCCTGAAAAAAGACAGCAGGATGGTGAGGTTACCTTTGTGATGTAAATCTTCTTCAGGCCTTCCAAAAAGGAGGTGAATATTGAGGAGACTTGAGGCTTCAGGGCGTGTCCTGGAAAGTAAACAAAGAGCCAGGTTGGCAGGGGAGGGGCCGGGCAAACTGCATTCTTTTCACAGTGGAGACAACGGAAGCACAATGCCTTTTCCTCAGTCTGGTCCAATGCTGTCCCGCTGACTCTAACCTTCCATTTAAACGCAGCCCGTTTGTCAGACTTATATAGCAGCTGAATAATAGGAGGGGAATCAATTGAAACATTTAAACAGCTGTACTGCGGGTTTTGGGGAAACCGGGGACAGATCTAATAAATCACCCACGTTGAAGTCAGGTTGACACAGTGGATTTACTTCCTGTGGAAATAGAGTATTGGTGGACAGTCTGGAAGGGGAGGCTGGAGCGGACGTGAGAGATAGTGATCTCACTGAAAGAGTCCAATCCGTTTAATTTGTATGCCAGCTCATTCTATAGCCTCTGCATCCAATGAAACTCAGAACGATGCTAGTGAAACTAAAAGTAAGAAAGGGCTTACAATTTTGCTTGAAATAATTCCTCTGAATAAGCTGAAGACAATAAGCTAAAATGCACCTTTAAAAATGGTGTTCTGTTTTCCATACATTCAAATGGTGGGATTGTAAAGATTGTAAAGCTGTCAAAGGAGAGTTTTCAGGCTAAACCTATCCTAATCATCACAATTCTGACTTTTATCTTCCTCCACAATAAGATTTCCAGTGCTGTGGTTTCCATGATCTGTTTAAGTCACTTTAAGTCAACTTTTTAAAATAAGCTGCACTGCATTTTTACCCTTGTCTCCTAAGCACGGGCATCTCGGATATCTTCATTTAGAGCATTTCCTAATAGCACAAAGTTTTTAAATAAGCTGGTCATTACGGATCCAGACCGAACTCTGTTGGCTTTGGTTATTAATGAAGCAGAAGGTTAATCCCCAGAAGAACTGCTGTGGCAGCCTAAATCACTCTCGGTAAGAGAGTAAACGAGTGTGTGCGAGTGTCTGTGTGTGTGAGAGTCGCTTGGTCTTGCCTGAAAGGTGCTGAGAAGTGTTAAATATGTGAGAGATTTAAAAGCATAGGTGCTAATGAAGACCCTAGACACAGGCATTCTCCAAATATGTATGGCAATGAACAACATCTAATAATTAATTATGTAATTCCCACTGGCTGCTAGGGGGATTTTGTTTGTATTGCTTCAATCCTACAGGAGACAATGACACCTCATTCCTTTGTGTACCAGGAACAGAGCGGCTCATAATGCTACATGGAAAGGTGTCTCTTCGGCCCAACGCTAGCAGAGACCCAGATAAAGACCACACTCATGCACGTGACCCACTGACCGCATTCTGACCCAGACATTAATTACATGCACAGATCACCAAAAACAGACACACGCAGAAATCCAACATCCATGTCCAATCACTGATTTTCTTTTTGACTGACAAGTGTATATGCATGTTCCTTCAAAACCGCTGAGTGCAGAAAACTTACCAAACTGAAACTGTGCATTGTCCATCAGGCGAATAGATGCAGGTGCACACCTCTGTAGGAAGAGAAAACCTGTATTACTGCATTTAAACAGTCTGTCCAATGACAGAGTACAACCTAACGATAAACAACAGTGAGTAGGAGATTATTTCCATTTTACAAAGCTGGTTAGAATGACTGCAGCAACGAAGAGTGTAAAACATCTCATAAATGTGACATTTATTTTCTGCTGTGTGTTCCTTTTTTACTCTCATATTTAAGTGTTGATTCACTGCCCTCAGCGAGATTAGTCTACTCGGTTGCAATCGGCTTTTAAAACCCATAATTTCACACTCCCCATGACGTCAGAGGAGCACACTCATTACTGGGGCAATGCAGAAACTGTTTCATCTCCTTTCAGGTTAGTTAAACAGAACAGCAGAATTAGAGTCCCTAGTTCCGTATGACGGAGTGTCCCACCTGTTTTGCAACTTCTCTCAAGCAGGCCACTCCCTGCTGGAAGTTGGGGAAGACCACTGATCCATACTTCTGGTACTCCGGGATGGGGCGGATCTTCATTGTGACCTCCGTCACAACGCCGAGGGTTCCTAGAGACACGCAGTCCAATTCCTCAAGTCCTTAAGAGCGAATACTTCCTAGACATACACCATACCAGAATTGGATCCCCCTGGTCAGGGGAAGCACACTGACTACTGCTCCTCTGGAATTAAAGTCAGGAAGCTAATGCAATCAGATCCAAGCCAAGTCGAACTGGTAGCGCAACCGTCTCGTCTCAGAATTAGCGGATTTTCTACCACTACACCTCTAAACATATATAACAGGTTTAGGATTATCTGCAAATCTCCACAAATAAATCCAGTGATGATCCTCTGCATCATCATTCAATTGCAGAAAGATAGCATCTGTCTTTAGCAGGTGTGGGTTTATTAATGTTTACCTGCATAAACAGGGTGACAACACGATGCCACGAGTCCAAAGCCTGTCCCACGGGCTGACCGTATTTCACATGTTAATGAGAACCCTGTCCACAGCCCCCATTCCAGCTGCATGACGTGTGCTTCATAAAGCCACAACTGTGGAAAAGACTGACAGTAACGACCTCATCTTAATGAGGGGCATAAAACGATCCAGTGAATACCAAGCCCAGACGCATAAAGTGCCTTCAGTTCACCATTACGCAGAAACGTAAAGCCGAGCCTCTGTTAGCCAGGATGTCATTAAAAACACAGATGTACTCTGATGGACTTACTAACACCCAGGAGGTGCAGAACCCCACTACACGAAGAACACTGAAACCTCAGCTTCCCTGTTTGGGGAAGTGTGTAGGATGGTTCAATGGCGAAGGAAACGGCCATTATGTGGTATCTGACCTGAGCTTAGCACCTTCGCAATCACTCACAGCTAATGCAAGCATTTAAACCTGTAATTTCCAAAAGCATTTGTCAAGTAATTAAAAGAAATTACCCTTTTTGTGACAAATAACAAACAAAGCCAAAACCCATTAGCTGGGTTCCTAGGGATAATGCGCCTGTTAATGAGCCATGTCACGTGACACAACACTGTGGTTGGTCCAGCAGCGGTGCCATGGGGAAACAGCCGTAGGCACAGTCCCTGGGTGAAACTACAGAAATGTCTTAACAACGTTAACCTGATGAAGCAAGGTTTCCCTGATTTTACTGTAGCTTAGAGCAATTCTGCCGCATTCCGGTTACTGCACATTCAAATCGGATTTTGAAGTTGGCCTGGGTTTTTTTAACCCCAATAAATTTGCACTGGTCACTGCTCATTTTATTTCCTAAACAGGGCTAATGACTGCTATAAAGGAAGGGACTTGCATTGATGGTATAGAGGTCCCACTGTCCCTTTTATGTAATGACTCAACAGTGAGGTAGGCATATTTAAAATTTGCTTTTGTATTCTACACTCAAAAGCACAACAAAAAAAAAAATGTAAGGAAAGCAACACCTTTCAGGGGACAACTCGCATGCGTTTCAACCTAAACCCTTACACGGGACAACTCGCATGCGTTTCAACCTAAACCCTTACACGGGACAACTCGCATGCGTTTCAACCTAAACCCTTAAACGGGACAACTCGCCTGCATTTCACCCTAACCCTCACACTCACATGCATTACACCCTAACCCTCACACGGGAAAACTCGCATGGATTTTACCTAAACCCTCCCACTTGCATGCATTTCACCCTAAACCCAACACTCGCATGAATTTCACCCTGACCCTCAAACGGGAGAACTTGAATGCATTACACCTGAACCCTCACACTTGCATGCATTTCACCTTAACCCTCACACAGGACAACTTGCATGCATTTCACCTTAACCCTCACACAGGACAACTTGCATGCATTTCACTTTAACAGGACTATAGCGCATGCTTCTCACCCTAACCCTTATAGAAGACAACTCGCACACATTTCACCCTGACCCTAAAATAGGACACGGTCCCATGTGTTCCACGGGGGAATGGAGGCGTTACGAGCCACTGACTGAAGTCAGTGATTAATTACACTCAAAACCAATCAAAGAGTCAAGCACTTCTGGCAAAACCGGCTCTCAAAGAGGGCAATATCCTGATTATGTAGGAAGAAGCTGGCACAAGGCAATATCCTGATTATGTAGGAAGAAGCTGGCACAAGAGATAGGAAGTTATAAACATGTGTTGTGTGTAACTGGGGGACAGACAAAGACTCCTTCATGCTGGAATTCACCACATGGCTATTCTATTACTGATGGCAAACGATTCCTCATGCACAGTGAGTGAGTGAACTCAGTGAACTATCAGTGAGTGGCTGTGTAATTTAAAAAACACTTAAGCTGAGAGTTGGCAGCATCTACGAAGGGGCCGTATGAAGGCCTGTCCTCAGCAATTACTTATTGGTCAAAGGCAGTGTCTTATGAAGGTGCCGTATGAAGGCCTGTCCTCAGCATTTACCTACTGGTCAAAGGCAGTGTCTTATGAAGGTGCCGTATGAAGGCCTGTCCTCAGCATTTACCGATTGGTCAAAGGCAGTGTTTTATGAAGGTGCTGTATGAAGGCCTACCCTCAGAACCCAGAATGAAGTGGTGAACGTCTGGCCCGGTGGACATGCGCGGGCCCTGGCAGCTCTTCTCCATCACCCCACGAGGTGTCACCATCTTTATGTGAACTACCTGACACACAAGGACACAAGAACACGGTCTGTCCATTGTCCAGATTCACACGAATCACTGTGCATACTAGTCAGCTGAGGCTGCGTACCAGGTCTTCAATGTTGCCATAGATGTTCTTCTTCATCCCCGAGGCCCTGGTGGCAACCCAGCCCCCCAGAGAGCTAAACTCCATGGAATCAGGTTCATGGCCAGTGCAGTAGCCACTCTCATTGAGCTGAGTGAACACAGAGAGTCAGAGACAACAACACAAGAGCTACTCAGCAGAAAGCACAGGCAAAAGCACACTTAATTCACCCGGTTTGTTTTGTCTAAAGAGAGGTTCAGCGAATATATTCCCTTGAAGTTACTTCTAGTCTCTGGGAAATTGCGATCATAAGTAAACAAATATGATTGGAGTGGTGCTGACAGGAAGCCACAGTGTCTGCTTCCCTATCCTAGGCAACTGGCCTCCAGGACAGGACAGTCAGGGTCACTTGGAGACAGCCATCATTCTCTCAGATGATGAGTCAAACAGTGCTTCATCATCCAGTACCAAGGAGGCATCCTAGTATGATTAAAGGATGGAAATAAACTTTGAATAAACAATATCTCTTAAAGAGGATATGTACCAAGAGGTGCTTTTCACACTGAATGTTCTTTCAATGATTTTTCGGTGATCGCAGTTGTCTTAGTTCTTACACATGCAAAATTGGATACTAACATATCGTTAATTCTGGGATAGCTAGCAATGATAGGTCAGCCAATTAATGCAAATGTTTTATTTTCAAATGAACCCCCACCAATTTTTTAAGTAGCATTCATTCATTTAGACAAGAGATAATCTTGCTTCTCCAACGATATCCGTGCCATTGGACAAGACCAAATAGGGAAAACAAGATGCCGTTGAAGGACAAAAGAAGAAGCGGGGAAAAACTTATTTTTTGGGACCTTTGACCCCGGAGCCGAGGCTCGGAATCGTAGATGGTACGGCAAAACCGTGGATGTTGGCACCTCTTTGTTGCGCTTTCTTCTGGTGATGTAATTCATATTTAAATCAAGGGACTTACTAGTCTTTCCAGGTCTTGTCCGATGATCCCGGCTTCAATGTGAGCCGTTAAATTATTTTCGTCGATCCACAATATTCGGTTCTGGAAAAAACAGCAAAGCAAATCCGAGTTGCAACATTTAATTTGTCACACCATTAACATCAAATTAGTTTACACTCGTCACACCATTTACCCAAAATGAAAAAAAACCTTTTGTTGTCTCACTTGGATTTCGCTTCAAGCAGGAAAAAATTTTGAAGGTCAATCCCACATACCAAAAAGCATGAGACAAAACAAAAGTCTGAGAGGCCACCACACATCCCCTGGGGGCGATACACTGCCAAACCCATACCCCAGGTGACCTTACATAAGGTTAAACTGTGCTCAAATAGTTTCACAGTCAAAGATTAAAGGCCTGGGTTTTCAAAGAGGGACCTGTTTAAGCAGCTTCAGTCAGGCAGTTTGGCATTGTTACCAACCATCTGTGAGGTATCCAGGGAGACAATGGAGCGAGGCTCCTCTGGGGGGCACTCCAGAGCACTGGAGACACTGGTTCCTCCTGTGAAAAGAGGAACGTCTGAGTAAAGATAACAAGCTGAGTGAAGATAACAATTTTCGTAACAAGCTTTATTTTCTCAGCAGAGAAAAGCCGTGTATGGCTCCTGGTTCATGAATTTTCCTGTTGGAAAAGTGGGATCAGATCCATCCTCAAGGTTATCAAAGCAACATCCCATTGGGGGTTTCGACACCTGTTTCTATATCTGTGTAGTTCTCTTCCACCCACCTAATTGCTATCCAAGACGCATAGGAGCCAGGTCCCAGAATGTGTGGCAGAGCTAATTGTGCTCAGAGCTAAACACACATTCTCCAGGGTTGTGTTGGGGCTGGATTTGGCAGGTGCTGAACCTTAAACTCTATTCTGATGAGTTTGGAAAGGAGTCTGAACCTGATGACTAATTATTCTAAGAAAAAAAAAAATTCTTAAAAAAAAGATGACTAAGAAAAAATAAAAATAAATGTTGTAATGTAACAAACTCTCCATTTCCAATGGACATGTACATTTCCACATCCATTATAACTTAGAGCAAATGTATTCCTATAATCATAATGTTTTTACACTTCTGCTATGATAGAGGTACTTACCCAAGTTTGGTTTTCCTTAGTTGTTACATTGATTCCATGTAACAAAACATACAAAAAGTGGGTGGAGAGCGTTTTTTATCCAGGAAACTGGCTGCTATATTAGACAGGAAGTGATGTGGCGATCCTATATAAAAGCACCTAACTAGGGGGAGTCTTGTGTAACTAGGGGGAGAGTGGATAGCTGAGAGCGGTTTTGTGTAAGCGTTCTAAGATGCTGCACTTGCAAAAAAAGCGAGTAACTTCAGTAACTATGTAACTATCAGTAACTATGTCAAACAGATTTATGGCAAAACCTGCCATTTTTCTTAATCAATGGCTCTGGAATTCATCACCTGGTGCAGATTGCATTAAAACCACAGAAGTCATACTAAGACAGGAACCGCGCCTCTCATCTGGTACCTGAAATGGGACAATGGCACAGCAGAACTGCCAAATTCAGATTATCTGCAGAATATTGAGAAACAATGTAAAATTTTGATTCAATAACCATTATACCTCCTGTGCGTGAACTTAATCTCCTAGAGAAAGGAAGGAACACTAAATTCAGATAAATTCATCCTCTTAGAGGAGGTGTTCAGAAAGTCACCAGGAAGGCGCTGATTCATACCACAGGCCTTTAGCCAATCCTGACATTAAATAGAGAATTGTTCACTTCGTGAGCCAAGCACTCACCTCCGTACGGGATTAAACAAACGTCATGTCGGCACGCCAGCTCCACTATCTTCACAACATCATCGTGACAGTCTGCAGAAGACAAGAGTGTAGTGCTGCTTCAACAACTCGGTCTGGGACCATCATTTGGGTTAAATCACTGATTTCACTGCAGTGAGGGAACTCTACAGGAACATTGCATTACCAAGGACAAAGTCAATAAAGATCAAGGGCTGGTTAGAGCACAACAACCTTGGATCATTGCCAGTACACATAGTAATTTCTCTTTGGTCGTTAGAAACCGAAACACGCTTAAAATACTTCTAGTTACAAATGGAAATGTTAGGGCATTGAAAACATTGTGGCTGAGAGACAAGGCTGACCAGATGACCTATGAGACAACCATTGTTGACCATTCAATATCAGACCATGGAATTGCTATTGATTCATAGATTTTGTCCCAACCCAACAAGGAAGTGGATTCAAACTTCAAATGTCATTGGAGGATCCTTTTTTTGTGCTGTTCGATTGTGACAGCTGGCTTCAAATCTTGGGTATGGCGTTCTCCCATGGTATGTTCACAGATACAGCATGAAATTGAAAACAATGAAAAGACCAGTAGAGACCATGTTGAAAAATCAGATAACTTTACAGATATATATCATTGGCCTGTATAAAGTGTTACCTGAGAACGAGATTAGCTAACTTTAACAGTGAAAAGATGACGAGACATCATTGAAATATTTTAGGTTTCTTTTAGCGATTTTATAATTAAATCAATTTGGCCATTGGTATCACAGTGGTGCCCTCAGGGTTAATATGGTATGTTGTAACTTGCACTCACATATACCATATTTTAAACCAGCAGTCACACACAATCGAGCACAGAACAAAAAGGATCCACCAATGGCATGTTTGAATCCTCTTCCCTGTTAGGGGAGGGACAAAACCTACAAACCAATAGCAATATCATGGTGTTTTATTGAATGGTCAACGTTGAAAAGATTAAATAAATAAATATATATGTTGAATAAATAAAAGATCAAATACATTAGAATATTCCTCAGTAATTTGCTATTGCAGGGAAGGACATGGATTAGACTTTGTGTAGGATTATAATGTGATACATTTTTTATACTTCAAATTTGAAAAGGGTAATCGAGGCAGTGAGATGAGTTGTTCAGTTTGGAGCTCGGTAATCACTTAATTGACTGAACAGCAAACCACCACAGTGATGCGATTAGACTCACTTGGCCAGACCACCATGTCTGGAACGCGCCCAATTCTCCCTTCCCGGAGAGCAAAGATCTCATGTAAGCAGTGACCTGTTGGGGTGGACATAAAAAACATAGAACCATAGAACTCACAACATGGAAAGAGAATAATTATTTTCTAAAAATAGTTTTAAACAAGGAGCTTTTATTTTCCAGCTCTACATATATGAGTTTTGCATATTTTTCTAACTTTTGAAAAATGTAATGAAGAAATCAGTATCTGACAATGTGTCTAAAATGACATGTGGCACTTCCTAGACCGAGCATTAGGCCTCACCGTGGGCTCGAAACACCCGGTCCTCTGCCTCGAGGGAGAATGGGATGCCAATGGCCTTCAGGTCCTCGACGAAGGCCTCATTCAGAGAGGGCGGCTGCACAGCACCAGCATTCAGAGTGGCCTGTGACAGAGAAAAAGGGAAGGAGTAACTGCGGAGACAGGCCAGAAACGCAAGGGCAAGGGGCGTAAATGAGAAAAGTCTCCTACTGTGGCAGGAGATCTGTGCTGAAGGTTTGCTCCAAAAGTGCCTTCAAACCAGTCCTTCAAACTGGGCATAATCAATCCACTCAGCCGATACCTGCAATTACAAAGACAACACTGGTATGCCCCAATCAGACCTCCACCGCATTCTTGAACAGGCAGTTGCTAAACAGAGCACATTTTTCCCCATGGCCTTTCCTTGTGTGAGAGTTGATCACAAATGTGAAAGACGCAGGTTGAGCAGAATCGGGTAATAAGACGTAATAAACACAATCTGTGTTAATCTGTGTTAACGGTTAATGGTTAGGGACACAAAAGTCAACAGGAGAGGCATTTTTAGCAAGCGAATGTTAAGCACACCTCGTCTTCCGTGGCACCTTTAGACTTTAAATTCGAAGAGAACTGAAAAACCCTACAATCCTGCCCGCTCAGTGGAAACCATCGTGCGTTAGGAGATGCGTTTCAGATTAATACTTGGCTGAAACAAACGGTCCTGTACTAATCCCTCCCGTCCAACTGTGCTCTTCTTAAAGGGTAGCAGGGCATCTTTCATTCAGCCAGGCAGCATGCTTCAGAGAACCAGCCAAAGAGCGTTTTAAGGGTTGTGCTGAGAGAAAGTCATGATTAGTTGCTACATAGTCTCCACAAAAGAAAGATATTAAACTGTATTCATTACAAGATGAAAATAAAATAAAAAAAATTGATTGAAAAAAATCAAAAATATTTGAAAACATAATTCAGGAAATATCTGTAGTTATTAAACCTGTTTCAGACTGGGGGGTAGTTTTCTTGCATTCAGTCATTCGACAGCAGAGAGCAAAACAGAGCAGATGGATCTTTTTCAGGCTTACTGAAACATTCCACAAGATGGCAGTAGTGTCACATTCTACATAGAAAAGCTATACTATGGCAAGCCCGACATTCCTCTAAAAGGCTCGTCTTCTTCCCGTTTGTTAAGTGAATGTTTATAGCACCCTTTCCTAAATACTATAGCACCTAAATACTACAAAATAAAAATCTGAATGCTAATCCCATACAAATCCCATTAAAGGACTTTTTAAATTTTGGGAGCAACTCTTTAATATAGAATAGAGCAAAATAACATGAAAATTGTACCACCCAAGCCATCAGACAACATATGGCCACAGTGAACAACTGCCTGAGATAATGGACACAGAGCATGCGTTTAATAAAATGTGAAGGAGAGAGTAAATCAACCATGTGTGAGGAGGGGGGAAGGGAGTGAACCATCCGCATGTCTGGAGGGGTAGGGATTAAACCTTCCGGGTGTGTGGAGGGGGTGGGGGGAGTAA
>JAOYSI010005858.1:2607-13252 GCA_025775065.1 Hiodon alosoides
AAAGCAAAAGCAGCTTGTGGTCTACCCCTGTGGTCTTCTAAAGAAAAAGCAGCTTGTGGTCTATCCCGTCTTCTAAAGCAAAAGCAGCTTGTGGTCTACCCCTGTGGTCTTCTAAAGAAAAAGCAGCTTGTGGTCTATCCCGTCTTCTAAAACAAAAGCAGCTTGTGGTCTATCCCTGTCTTCTAAAGCAAAACCAGCTTGTGGTCTATCCCTGTCTTCTAAAGCAAAACCAGCTTGTGGTCTATCCCCGTCTTCTAAAGCAAAAGCAGCGTGTGGTCTATCCCCGTCTTCTAAAGCAAAAGCAGCTGGCTGAGCTGATACGCAATTTTGATACGCAGCGGACCATGCGCTATGTGAAGACACGTGGAGCGAGAGAGAGGCCGAACGGCAGAACACATAACGTATAGCTTCGCGCTGATACCGTTGAAAAGCAACGGTACTTTCTGTATCCCAGTGTTATGGGGATGTGAAAATATATCTTTTAAGTCCACCATCACCATCGCCCGGACGTACGGACTGAGACAATTGCCTGAGGGTCAGCATCTTGAACCTTTTGCAGCTCGAGTACGTCTCTGATCTAGGATCAGCTTTATACTTTATTCAAGTACTACGGCCTTCACAGCACCTGCTGCTTAGGGACCAATTCATCTAAGGACTTTCGTCAACTCCATAGCTTCCTTTGTGCGCTGAAAAAAAGTAAAGCCCGTCGTATCAAGGAGGGACATCTTGTCAGCATCTAATAGCTTGTACGACAACGGCCACAAATGACAGCACACTGCTACTCAGGCAGCCAAGCTCCTGCGCTCCCTTTAAAAAGAAAATCCTTTTAAAAAGAAAATCTTTCTCTTTTTTTTCTCTTTTCACAGTCACCAAAAAACGCAGTGAGAAAAACCTCAGGCTGCCTCTGCAAGACCTTGTACTTGCTAACGCTGCTAACGCGTGCCGACACCTTTTTTTTTGTAGGGGGGTGGTGGCATCTGAAAGTCACACGGAATGCCTGAACTGCACAGTTTTTTTGTATTCATTAAATTTAAGGTTTTTCATTAAATTCATTTTCTTCATTTGTGGTTTTTAGTAACTCAAGCCTGACATTAACAGCGCTGCCAATAGAGTCCGTCTGAAGGCTTTTCTGTTCTTCATTTAATGACAAGGTGCACCAGCACTCAGGAACAGACCGGACGGCACGTTTCGTGGACCACTCCTCAGCGTGACTAAACGGGCTCAGCGGCCACTCTCGACCTCCATGCTAGCAGCGACAGAGAAGTGTGCGTTGCACAAGTGTGTGTGTGTCTCTGGCTGTCCAGTGCTCTGTTATTCTGTTTCCCTGGATAACATGTGGCAACTGTGTTGCTCTGAACAACAGATGTCTCTCAAACTCCCTACGGTTCTGGTCTGGCCGACACCGCACGGCACAGAACAAGCCCGTCGTGTACTGCCGATTCGCCACTTTCAAAAAGAGCGGCTGAATTCCGACATTTACCATACCTACACTTAAAGATATATGTTTTTATTTAGTTATCATGTTTGTTTTTTATAGATTAAGTACGTACAAGCGCTCCTGGCAAACGGAGTAGCCTGTCTTCATAAAATGGCAAAACAGCTGTCAGACACATATGTGGCGTTGCCGTGGCGACGGCACATGGTGGGGAGGCAGAATATCTAGGCAGGCCGGCCATGCGGAACCTACTTATACCCAGTTGGCTTTCTGAAATGAGTCAGACCTGGCCCGTTCGTCTCATTCATTTCAGCCTCTCCCTGTCCCCTCTGGTTACCTAGGCTCCTATTTAATGTTTAAAGGCCTCTGACAGGGGTAAACTAAACATGTTCCCGAAGAAGACCGCATCTTTTCCTATGGCAAATTTAAAAGACATGAGAGACCAACACCAAAGGATATGAATAAGGAGGAAACTGATCATGGAGTATCCAGGGTCATGGTAGAGTATTTCAAATATTTAAATGTAAGCCTGATGACAAACCCATGTTGTAGAATAAGGAGAATATATCTGACTTATTCTTGTGTTTAAGACCAACCTACTGTTTGGATTGGGTGCTTGTGTGCAAGAACATCCCTTCAACAGACTGTTTGGACCATATAACAAACCATATTACACTGGGAACCTCAAGCCCTCTTACATTGCATGATAATGCCTTGTAAACTTCAGGCATCTCTGGTACTTGAACAGCAAAAACAAAAACCTACTCGTGTAGGTGTCATTCAGAGTGCAAATAGCTGTTGTCATCATAGATCATGCAGTATGATCTGTAAGACAATATGGTGAATCATGAGGATATGGAATTATACATAATAATTTACCTGTTACCTGTGGCAACCCTTTTCTTCTGAAAGTTATGTTGAGTCTGATGTATATGAAAGAAAATGAGGATTTTCCTCAAAACTGGAAAATGGGTATGCAATTTTACTGTGAGCCGGTAAAATTTAATTCAGTTTGTCTCCTTTATCGCGGTTATCCAGTTCCCCAGTCCGCATGAATCAGAGGCAGAATGCAACGCCTCTTACTGGTTAAATGACTGCATTGCCCTTCTACTTAGAGCAATAGCAGCTATGTAAAATCTCAGCTTCCAATCTTCACTTCTCCAGAAACGGCAGCAGTCTATTTAAAGGCACATTGCAGTTCACACCAAAGTATCGCTGAGGATTAGCTATTCTATTACTTTACCGATGTCCTCAAGAAAGACATTTTAAAATGCTCTGCACATACGGGAAATGGCGCTATGCGAGAAAGACAATAACAACCCAAATGAACTCTTTATGTTAAGACAGCTATTGTGCACTTTTAACAGAAAAATTCTGTCTTGGAAATTATTTTAAGAAATTTCTAATACAGCACGCTACAATTCCTCTGGCACAATATCAATACCCTCTGTGAAGGGTCAGAAATGCTGATGCAAAAACTTCACAGAGGAAAAAAACAGGCGGTTAAGTCACAAAGCGACGTGATGTCTACACAGGGGGGGAAATATTTAGCAAGAAACTGCATTTCTACAAGGGAAAAGACGTAATAGACAACGCCCCCCCCCCCACTGTAGAGCCTTTTGACTAGTCATTGAAGTTGTTAGCACCTTACCACAGAGTGCCTACTGCAGTGGGTGAATATGGAGTTCCGAATGATGGAAACAAGACACAGAAAGTGTAGGCCCTCGAGCAGCTGTGTGCGATGCATTGTTCCAATGTGAGATATTAATCATGTAACTTTAAATGAATACTCCAAACTCTGTCACCTAATGGCTGTTTGCAATTAGTTACCATGGGACCGAGATGTGGTTCCATGAAAGAAGCACTTTGTTCATACTAACATGCCTAGAGATCGATTTGACAATGAATCATAAAGCTGATTTGCTGTGGAGTCATTAAATCAAAGCAATCTTTGAGCGTTATTGAACAGGACCTTACCAAGGACACGTCGTCTGGAACTGCAATCACATGTCTGATAAATTTCCAGAGCCATATGAAGCGGACCGCTGAATTACGATGACGGGTTTCCCTTTCCCCGAACATCTAGCTAAATCAATAACATAGCTAGGGCGTAACATCAGAGTGGTTCTGGAAACTCGCAGTAGATTGGGTTCCCATACATGTTTGTTACCTCTTGGACTTTAGAAAAACTGCGTACGGGATAGCTGTGATTACTCTTTTTTTCATGGGAGAGGATCAACCTAAAACCTCAAGGGAACTTTCAGTCAGTCTCTTAATTTTGGGTCCGGTTGCGTTCACGAAAACTCTCTCAATAAATGACCAGGTCTAGGGAGCGGGTGAGGTGCATATTTATTGAACATGGTTGCTTTAGAATCTGTAACAGGAAAACATATAAGAAAAACATGATCCAATCTAGAAAATGTGTTTAGTCAAGTTAGCCAGCCATTAGGAAGCGGGTATGCCACAAAACCTGACCTTAGATTAACAATGGTAATTCCAAATTCTTATCTTTTAATTTATCCAACGCTAATTACTCACAATAAAAAATATTCAAAATATCAAATGAACTCTGGCATGCCATTTAATATTCAATGGAACTAATGAACTAAAGCCTTTCAGCTAACCATGAAACCCCGGTTAGACTCAAATCACATCCAGTTGGACCGTTAGTATTGGAAACCAAAGACCCATGGACAAGCCAAAAGATGCTTCTAAGACTATTCAATTGTTCAATTTTACATCGGCTCAGTGGTCAACGCGTTTGCAAAAAAAAGTCGATAAATATTTAATATATGTTACACTATAGCACTGATGTTTAATTCCATAGCAACTCACCACAAAGTCTTCTTCATTAAATATGTAGAATTTAATTAGTCACAGTCTCAGTCACAAGCCTCTGATCGATTATTGATTTCAGGAATGTGGTTAAAATTATAAAGTCAACATAAAAGCGTATTTTCAAAACTGAAAAAAACACGTCAAATGTTATATTGCTAACAAATACTGGCCAAGTGAGCCACCTAATTTGATACAATACAATGTACAAATTAATAGTAAATGTAATTATTCTGAACATCAAATACACTGAAAATAAGTGTCAGTATTAAATTATGCTTCAATACTGAAATTAAATCAACATATCTGATTTAATCTTAGCAGGATTTCAGGAGACTACCAGAGAAACAAGAAATTTATTCGGTTAATGGTTTAAATTCAGAATGAGAATTTGTGAAATATCCGAGTGAATGGGACAATTAATTTCATGTAACCGCTTATCCAGATAACTATTGCACTGTGCCGTAGCATACCCTGCCAAACTCAGGTGATGGTGCAGGATACTCTCAGGATTGGACAGCAGTCCATTGAAGTGTAAGAGACAGACATACACCCAGAAACAGCCACACTCTCGCACACACAGGGCCAATATCGCAGATGCAACTCAATGGACCCTGGTCCTGTGATAACAAAGTGCTTTTTTTTTTACATAATTAAAATGAATTCCGATTTTACGTTAGTGACATTTTAAAACTCCTTTTTGCTTCTTTGATGAGGAAAGCCCTATCGTTCTTTTATCTACAATGTTTTCATCGCTAATATTGTCCAATGGATGATATGGAATTGGTTTCAATTAATTTAAAAAACTGATTATTGGGGGACAATTGGTTACAAGTGCATATCAGAAAGGTCTGTTTACAATTCACTTGACTGAAATAGATGGGTTTTTAAATTACCCACCACTTTTATTTCTCCAGTGACTGACACATAGCAAAAGTGCCCGACTTTAAAAGACATTGCTTTTTTTGTGATCCCTCTGCCGTAACGGGACAGGGGCAAGAAGTCACCTTACTGATCCAATAATTGGCTAGGCTGCACACTGACATCATAAATCATACAATTTCCATTCAGACGAAGAGACAGCTGAGTCAATCTTTAAAAAAAATACAAGCTACAAGGACTTTACAAATAATAATATTGTCGTTTTTGTCACTTCGGAACGTACTCAAACTCAATGCAGAATCTCCCGGGACACAGTTTTTTTGGGGATTATCACTGTTATGGTAGAGGTACGGAAAAGGTTTCATGACATACACACAGCGATGATTCGGACCTCCGGTTTTTTCCCTCAAAAGGCCTCCATGTTATTTAGTCCTCAGACCAACAATGAGCAGCGTTAAATCGACATCAAATCCAACTCGCTATCGACGAGAAATTATAAACAGCAGGTTATGTCGGGTGGCATTTCTAACTTCTTCAACAAAGGCCAGTAATGGTGCCAGGTTAGCAATTAGCGGTTAGTAGGGGGGACTTGATTGGATTCCAGCCAAAGACGCAGTTTTCTGACAGAAGATCCATCAGAACACCAGCTGGTAATGGAGACTGACTGGGCCCACGTCAGGAGCCAGAGGGAATTACACTGTGACCTGCAACGACTGCTGGGAGATCTGACAGATATTCGGACAGACAGCTGGGGAAATGGTGGGCAGCGAGAGAAGCCTCACCTGTTCTGGAATTAATGAGCACGGGCATGTACTGGCACTGGACACTCCAGTGTGGAGCATTAATGGACACCCATGTTGCTTCTCATGTCTGTCTATCCATGGCTCTGTCTGCGACGTAATCTGGATAGAGAGGCCTAAAATGCACTTAGTCCTGTGGGAGAAATGTTTACCCCCTGAAGGATTAAGGGTTTTCCTCATCAGCTCTGTGGAAACGGTGAAATCAGATGTTTTTTTTTCTCTTTCTGTTTTGCCCCTCCTGAGACTTTGGGAGCGTCTCGGTTATCCAACTCCAGAAAGTCCGAGACTTAAATAGCTGACTTCAACTGAATGAATTACCCTTTGACCGCCGCTCCAGTGCCCAGGGATTTGCTTGCCCTGAGACGCCTGCCCCTTTCCTACGTGATCGCGTCTCTCCACCCCTTGCGCTCTTTAACATATTATATTTCCCTAGCTGCACTCAGAATATTAACTTTCTGACTCCAGAATAATCAGCATGAAGAATGAGTTAATACTTCATGGCTAATAACAATTCTGCAAATTAATTTGCCCTTTCCTCTGCCAGCACAGTAGCCCCAGCCTGCAGATCTAATTTCACCTTGAATTCTGTTGAATAAGCGGGATATCCGATAAATGGGGGGATAAAGTCAGGATTCCTGCTTGTCATGGCGATGAGAATGGAACGCCCACCTGCTGGATCATGTGAGAGTGTGTTTTTCTCATGGTCATGGCCTGGCGTTATGGACCGATTACAGCATCACCAGATGTGTTGCGGGGATGCCGGAGGACGGAACGCACGGCTTGCCTGGGCCAGAGCAGGGCGGTGATTTATATACGGATGAGGCAATTCACCCTTACTCAGGGATCAGATGTTTCAACCTTTCCGCAGCCCGAATCACGCCCCCGAGAATGATGTCATAGAACATCTTGACAAAGGCAGCAGATGCCAAAGTGGCTGGCGCTCCAAACAGCTCCTCCTTCATTCTTTTGTGCTGCATAGCCACACCAGAAGCAAGTCCACGTGGATTAACGCCAGCCCGTAAGCATGCTTTTAAAGCCACAAAAGACAGGGACATAGTCTCATAATAAAAAAAACGGAGAAGTCCTTGTTGTTATCATTCAAGCATTTGGAAAAAATTTCAGTCGCTGCAGCGTCATCTCGTTGGACAGCTTGCATTAGTCTAAAACAACATGAGAATTCATTCAGACTTCATTCAGACTAAGCCTCGTTTACCTTCCTTGTCGTCGTGGCGAACGATTGAATCCTGGATGATGTCGGAGGGGCTGAAGTGTATCTTGTGCTTCTTCTTGGGCCTGGCCCAGACCTTCTGCCCCGCTTGCTTCTGCAGGGCTTTCTCCCGCTCGTGGTAGGCCCTGATCTGGTCACAGCGCATACGCCTCACCAGCCTCCGGCGCTGGCCCAGGGGCAATGAGTCCAGCAGACACTGGTCGATTTCCATGTCGCGGGAGCGAAAGACGTTACATAGCTGAAAACAACCTGCCAAGAGACCGAGAGAAAGAGAGAGTGCGGTCATCATCTGTGACCCGAGCGGTCCAGCAGAGAGGGCTGCCATTTGCGATGTATCTCCAGAGAGTCAGACCTGCATGGCATCAGCATCACTTAAAACATAAAATGTCTCTGGGGTGTTCAGGTGCTGCATCCCAAATAAACGTAACAATCCAACGGACAACATTTGTGCACATTCCATTCAGCATCATGCATGGTGTCCAAAAGTGCTACTTTTCACCAGAAATAGTGAACCAGCATGTGGGCAACGTGAGAGACGGATAGAAATGCTAGATGCTACAAGTAAACAGAGTCTGTTACACCCTTGGTTTACAAGATGTCTCTCCTTTTCCTCGTCCCGGAAAAGAAGCTAATTCTGAATGTAAATACGGGTTAGAATAAGAGCAACGTCAGCTATCGTGTATGAGATGCCTCTGCGAAGTAAATACGGATAAAACGCCATATTAAATATTACCAGGTGAACTCCGATCTTTGTAAATTTACATCAGTTTTGTTCAAATCTATATAAGAGCCCTGGTTTTTGCCCGCTGTCCAAAGACCCGCCAGTTAGGTGGATTGGCAATGGAGAAATTGTCCCTGTGTCTGAGTCTGGGTGTGTCTGCCTGTCTGTCTCCAGCTCCGTGTTGGACTGGAGTCCCGTCATACATGAACCCCGCCTTGCTCCCGGCGTCTGTCGGGTTAGACAGGATGGGTTGCGGCCCTGCATTGGACAAGTGGGTTCATTAAATAAGTCACTGAGTAAAATCATAAATCATTTATACGAGAAGGAACGATGGCGTGGAAAAGGTTCTTGTTAACCTCCGAGTCAAACATCTCCTTGGCCATTATGAAAAAATCGTAACATAATAACAAAAATGTTTGTCAAGTCAAGGGGAGCCAAAAGAGACCCTTCTTGCACCTGCATGTGAGAATAATCTGCAGTGCATCAGACTGGTCATCTATTCTGTTTGACATATTCAAAACTTTTAGCAAACAAAAAAGGCTACTTTATTTTTGTTATAGCACTGATCTTAAAGTGGGAGTGGATGAGATACAGTCCTTTTTTTGGGAGAAAACATATGTTATTTATTTTTTAAATCAAGAAGGTATCCCATTAAGAAAATAAACTGATCTCATGACAAGAAGCTGTTAAATGCTAGATTTAGCTGCATTACCAGAAATAGCATAATCAGCTATAAATAAAGTTTGTCCTCTGGTCTGATACCTCTGAGAAATAAATTGAGAAATTAATATTTCATACATTTTTGGACAATGGTTACTAAAGGTAATTGGTAATTGCGTGTGATTGTCCAGAGTTTAAAAAAAAAAAAGAAACAAATTTAAAGTTTAAATCTACTACACTCTACTGACTCTCCAGTGAAAATTCACCAGAGTTTACATTGCTTGTAAATAATTTGTTACATTTTTAATCACAGTGCATTGCTTTATCTCCTCTCTGTGAACACGTTGCGGAAACGCCAATTTCAGAATCAGTTAATTTCACCATTGGGTGAGTTGGAGAAAGCTGTCAACGTGAGATGAATTTAGGAAAGCTCCGTTCTTACCAACAGCTGAAGAGCCCTTTTCAGGATTTAAGGTTCTGTTAATATAAAAAGTTTAACAGATGAGCGGATGTGTCTTTGAAGTCCTACCTATCATTCAACCTACATTTTCAATGGAGCTCTTATTCGAGGGCAGGCATATCGCCCCTCTTTCATACTGTTGTGGAAAAGAGAGATAATTATTTGTTCTCCAAAGCGGACCTTCAGGCACAGAAAACCTCCTGCATTTCCATAACTGAGAGCCACATAATGTTCTTGTTTGAATCTGTAATCTTTGAAGTGGACTATTCAGGCTGGCTGTATGGCTCTCCGATTGAATAGACCCAGGATACCGCAATGAGGGCTAGGTTGTCTAAGCACCTTTGAAGCACCCCAAAGTATTTCCTTCTGTAGCTACTGTAAATCATTTTGGTTGATTATGATTATTTAATGATTATTTAATTTCCTCTGTGCATACATATATATCAGTATAAGGGATCAGTGATGTCAGTAGATACACTTCTATTATTTCTTTAAAAAAGTTTTCCTGAACAGCCAGATACTACGCATACGATGCCTAGCGTTTGCACTGAATGCCTAGCCAATGAGTCAGAAAACGTTTCTCTAAGGACCTTCTGCATTCCGCTTCAGCGAGGTTTTCTTTGTCTGTTCTCCTTGATTTAACCTTTGGCTGCTGTGGTTGGGTGCCAGCCTCAGCAGTTCTCCAACTGCGCAGGGCTCTTGCACAACAGGGCTGTGGGGTTGGGTGGACCTAGGGCCGGTGACGGGATTTCGAAAGAAAACTGGAGCATGGTGTCATCGCTCTCAGCAGAGCCCACTGAGCATCAGGACCGTCAGAGAACAGTGCGCTGAAAGAAAAGGAGGCTTTCCGTCTCCCATCTCCCCTCCAGGCTGTTTCCATGACAGATTTGAACATGTGACATACGTTTTAATGACAATTAGGAGAGAAGACTTTCTGTGGGGCGGCTCTGGATGTAAATATCATCAGTAACAAGGGGCTTTGTATTTCATTGTGCATGATACAATCGATCATGTAGATAAAGCAAAACTGGTCTCATGTCTCCCATTCATTTTTAATGGGACAAAGATCTTCAGACGTTCTACACAAGCCTCTCACTGTTTGTCTTTGTTATATTATAGATAACATCCCCCCATCATCATCTTTCACTTAATTTTACCACGCTGTCTGAGAAAAAACTGACTCCAGACCTCTCTCCTTCTAGTATTCCTGCCACATCACCCTGAAACAAGATATCAAAGTAATCCCCCGACTGTCCCATCAATTGTTCTGCCGATATCTCGGTAAAGGCCGTGTTGTTCCAGCACTGATTTGTAGATCAATCCAAGCCGATAAAGCTGTCCTCCTAGAAGGTGTTAGGAAAACAAATGGAAAATCCCCCATTTTATCTTATCATTACAACTTTTCATACACCCCTGCTGTACGGAGAAACATCGCTTCGGTTTCAGTTTGGGTTTATTTTTTTTAAATGAAAAAATACATTTTATTTACACGTATATTTATACATTTACTGAGTAAATACTGGATACTTTCAGGACATCTCTAATATAAAATTGATAATTATTATTTTTAGTTTTTTTTGTAATCAGTATAATCAAATGACAATTAAATGACAATGACCATTGC
>JAOYSI010005859.1:0-13252 GCA_025775065.1 Hiodon alosoides
GGCCGGCCCCTTTCTTTCCCTTCACCCCCAAACCTCCTGGTGTGGCGGGGGGGGGGTGTGGGTTGGGGTGGGGGGGGGGGGGTGGGGGGCCGGGGGGGGGGGCGGGGGGGCCGGGCGTGGTTCAAGGCACAGGCAGTGGGTGAGAGGAAGGAAGTATGAAAGGTAAGAGGAGGAAGCAATTTGCATTCAGCAAGAAAATATATTTCCATCATTTCTTCCGTCTCTCCCTCTCTCGCCTTCCTTCTCCAGTCCGCTGCCATCGCTGATTTGAATAATTCAGCGCAGCCCTGTATTCTCCAGGGCCCCATTGTCTGCAGTGCGGGCAAATCAGAGGCTGGGTTGGCCAGCGAGGCGGGCCCCTACCTGCTCGCCTGGCTGTGTAAATCAACCCTAATGAGGCAGTGGAGGAGCGCCCAGTCCCGGTGCCGGCCTCTGCGCTCCCACCCATCAGTCTCTGACTTCCATGTCCTCAGGCTCTGCACGCTCCCGCTATTGACTTGATAACTACCTAGCTTCTTCCACCTCACTCTCAATCCAATTTGGTTCAAGTCAAGGTGTTATATTGGCATGACAGGACTGTTTATATTGCTAAAGCACATACATCACTAACAAATGTAATGGTCAACCAGTGAATGAGTCGATAATGAAACATAGCATAACAGCAACATAACATAACAGCAACAACAAAAAACATCTTTACAAAATGATATTATTGTTTTCACGGTTTAACCCTTAGTGATTGCATACTCTATCAATGCATATGGGGCAGGACCGATATAGAAAAGGTTCCCTCTTGAACTTGGGCCTCCTCTAAAAGGAACGCTGACCCAAGATGGAGGCACATGGTCAGCTGGTGTGGCCCAGCCCTCTTTACTCAGCCGGCAGTACACACACGTTTACCACACCAAAAGTTGGTTGCACCGCAACATATTACTATGAGGGCCAAGTCCCTGACAAGTTATTCTACCATTCACACCTTGCTACCTGAAGAGGGAAAGAGAGAACACAGAGGGGGGTTAATTAACCCAATTAACTGGATTGCAGCAGACACGCAACACAAGACACGCACAGAAATAGATGCCTGTGCCTCCACCACTCGGCATCCCTGACCAGCAGAGGTAAAACTGGTAAAACAAGACAGCACAATAGACACCACGACACTGAAACAGGCAGATGAGCTGGTTCTCCAGAGGCTGGTCAGCCTCGCCATATGCCCGGACTCCCTGCACGACCTCCTTATGCTGTTTATGTGTTTGCTTGACTGCCCTCTCCATTGCTGCCTGCAAGATAACAGGGCACACGACTTGCAGCTGGACTGTGCGCAGCCCACTCCCTTGCAAAATGCTTCTTATTAACATTAGCGGTGTACCTTCACAAAGCAACGAGAGACTGTTCTTCAGGTAGAGGGTTTTGTCCTGGCTCCCACTGCTGCGCCAGAGAGGGAAGGGAAGATATCTCCTCTCTGCTGCACTACATTGGTGGTTTCTATAGAACAAAAGCAGAAAAGACAAACAAACGCAACAAAATCGTGCCAAAATATCTAATCTAAACTGAAAGTAAAAACTTAGCAACAGAACTATCCCCCAATAAGCAGCTAAGTAAAACTAAACATACTGGATATAATGTGTATATGAACTCCTCCTATACCGAAATGTTCTATAATAAACTATATAGAAAGAATATCTATAGAATTTCTATAGAACATGCTATAGAATTTATCATATTCTTTATTTTCATAATTTCTATAAAAATTCTGTATAACTTTAAAGAACATGGACAGTACTGTGCAAAAGTATTTCATAAATAAAAGTAAAAAATTAAAAAGCGGAGATGCTTCCAAAAATAATGAAATAAAAAGTAAACTGTAAAATACCAAAAAATTGGTGCGGCCACACTTTACCTTGATGATACTGCGATCAGGGCTCTGTGAAGGCCATGCCATCTGTTTTTTGACTGACACCAGAAATAAAGAGGACAAAAAATAAACAATAAACACAAAAAAAAAGGGCGTGTAAGACTTTTTCACTGTACTGTATGTACAGGATTATATGTCACCATAGTATATTTGAAGCATCTGCTGCCTGTGTGTAGCCTATTTTGTTATCTAAGAATGTCTAAATGATTAACTGTTTTTTTGTGTCTTCCCTCACAATAGTATCCAATGTGTCTCCTTGTGTCTTCGTATCGGATTGGATGGTGGGATCTTGGCCTGCTCATGTATTTTCTTCAGAACAGATTCAAAACTTGGGATTTTATTTTTTGGTTCTGTTGGTAAAAAACACATTCTTTTCGACATGAAAACATAAAAACTGTAACTCAGCAACTACAAAAATAATCACGAAACCATAATATTCATAATAATAATTACAAAGAAAGAAATTAAACTATATGCATTAAACTATGTATGGAACTATGTTTCCTCCCTAACTTATGGGATAGCAGTGTTAAAAAGCAGAATCAAGAATTAAAGGGTTAGTATGAGAGTGCTCTTGTGCCCTTTTTTTTATAAATAAATAAAAAAAGGTCAACGAACGAACAAAAAGAACAAACAAAGTCGGATCATTTCATCGGATGGTCTGAACAATCTTATTCAGCAACAGGTAATCCAACTGCATCTTGAAGGCCCTCTTAGCATAGCTTCTAAAACTTCTGCATTCAATTCTCAGTTATGACTCAATACATCCCCCTTTCCATATTTGCCTAATCAGACTGTACATGTTCTTTTTTGTGATTGTCTTTCTTGCTGTTTTGCCCATACCGTTATTCACAATCCCTGACAAGTTTGGCTTTTCGAGTGCTTGCCAATTTGACCCGCTGCAGTAGCTCTGGTAAAATATTTTATTTATTTATTTACAGAGACTGGATATTTTCAGTTTACTGTCTGTAGCTTATACTAATGTATCCCGTTATCAAGAACACCAGACCTTGGTTTAATGCTATATTGAATTGCTTTTTAATCTCTTGTTGATGTTGGCTAGCCAACGCAATGCAAAAATAACTTCCCAGCATCATATTGTTTTTTTCCCTGTTTTCAGTGCTTATTCACTGAAAATGAAGAAAGTAAATTGCGTTAACGAAAAATGGTTTGGCTTCTGGTCATTCACTGCAAGTGTTGTAGTGTAAGGGCAATTGTGGAAGTATCATAAAATGTATTAATGTTACTAAAACAATTTAGACAATACTTCTGTTCATTAAAACAAAAACAAAAATAAGCCATTCACGTAGATATCAGTAACATTTGTATACATAACTGAAATAGTATTTTATATATTTACGTAAATAAGGTGTGAATTTTCTTTTAATAAAATTATTCTGAGGGCTTTGAGCTGTGGTATGCCTCATACACGTTAAGTAGCACACATAAGCAAAATTACAGGAAAGGGAAAAGTGGCACTTTATCCTGTGTGAATGTCCTGGACACTTGACTGTTCATCTGAGTTTTGCAATGCTCGAAAACATTAAAGTTGAGTGCTGACAGTAAGATCTTCTCACATGGACAGGGCAGTAGCCTTAGACTCACGTCAAACCCTGTAGATTACAGGGATATCTGTGTATTCATAACAAAAATACGTAACAGCCTGTCAGTGACAAATCACATTTCTCCTTAGATAGACTGCACTGGAAGTAATAGTGATTTTGGTGTTAAATTACATTATGTGAGATCTGTGACCGGACACGCTGTAAAAATTCATTTTGTGGAGCATAACAATGAGAGTGGAGCATCAATCTGGGAAGGATGTTTGGCTGTACCGCTCGGAGTTAAATTGTCGAGCCTCTACAGTTTACAGGCAGTAAATTGACAAATTAAACTGTCTTAGGAATACTTCATCAGTTCCAGCTATAATCTTATGCTGAGGGATGAAAGATTGCCAAACCAGGATTGCTGAGTATACAAGAAAGATGTTTCTCTCTCGCCTTGTGTGCCTCTCTCTTAAGATAAACATTTTGACTTAAGGACAGCTGGTAGCTTCACTATCATAATAGTGAATACTTCTAAGTGAAATTCTATGGTTGGTCTAGGCCTCATCAATAAGCAGAACTTGCACCTCATACTCTTAACAGAGGGTTAAACATTTGTAATGGCTAACACTACTACTACCCGCATAGGTCCCCTTAAATGAAACGGTTGACAAGAATGTTTTTGCACATTCGTTCTCAATTACCACAATAAAACTATTCCAAGGATACATCAATTTTATTTAGCCATTAAAAACCTACAATAAATTCTTTCTTTTTTTTTAAACGTAATTTTTACCACAGGGTTCAAACCATTCAACACTGCGTAATTGTTAAACTTTGCGGTGCCGGAGAAAACAATAAAATAAATAGCTCACAGCAACACAAAGTTCAATAAGTCAACTCATTACATTAATAAATAGCACATCCAAGCCACGTCTAGCATCAAACAACAGATAAATGCATTTCAACGCCACTCCCCCTACCTACAAGTTAACCCCTGGTCATTTAAAAAAAAAAAATACAATGTTCATGTATCTACAGAAAGTAATGGTTATGCGCCGCAGAGCTACGTGTGCTGTGAAGGCCCCCTTTATAATAAGGCAGCTCCGAGATAAATGGTTTAGTTGGTTTAGCAGACCCAGCACATTAGCCACATTAATTAGAAAAACAAAAGGGCATTGGCAGGCCTGCTTTCAGGTCTTTCATTCAGCCGGAGCTGTCCGGGAAAAATCTTCGCCCCTGGAAAAAGCCCTAAAAAGAACTTGGCTGGTTGAAGAATAAAACCTCAACACAGAGAACCTTTCCATAATTCCTTCATTGTATGATACACTAAAACTTCTGCTCTTTTTGCCATGTTTAAAAATATTTCATTAAACACTATTTAACACATGCCTAATAGAACAGTTTGAACAACAAAATAAACCATGACATGATCTATTACACTTAGACAGCCATGGAATATCATATCCCCCACACATTTAAAATATTGGGGGAACTTATGCTAACATTACGCTTTTTGAACATCGCTTTTCAGATAAAATTTCAGATTTGATTTTATAATACATTTCTGGTACAGACATTTTAATTGTTGGCTTCAAAGAACATTGTTCTCTGAAGCCCCATTGTTCAGGTATAACAGTAATAATGCTTGCTGGAGATGATCCTCAGAGAGTACCACATTAGCTAACACACAACTTAGTGTGCTGATTTGTACTAACTCAGCCAGTTCATTGCAATTGACCCACGATGAGTACGTTTATTTTTATGTATATGTTTTATGTTTCTTTTGTTTCGAAAATCCTTGGTTGGTTTGTAATCATTGTAACACGGCCTTTGTTTCCAGAGAAGAAGAAATAAACTTAATGAGATCAGCGTGTGCCACTTAAGGAATTTAGTAAAATTGTTGTTTTGCTTCTTCAGGGTTAGACAGGAATGTCTGAATGCATGGAAGCATCGTAGTTTCTATGTAATTGTGCACAAAGCTAGAAGTGTTATATTAACTGTGTAAACAACCATCACAGGATATCTCTGGGCCTTCCTTTTCTTTTCAAATTTTTAATGTAGTTAAACCAATAATTTGTAACTTGTATAATTTGTATAAAGTAAGTTATCCGTGTGGCAAAAGTAAACCATGAGGAAAAGATATCTCCATTACTTAGATGAATATCGTTTTCCCCTTGATGAGCACATGGTAGGATGCTCAAATTCGTAAGTATGCACTAAACGCATGCACATAAAAGCATGCGTTTTACGATGAACTAAATTGTAACTTTTGCACCATTGTAAATTAAACGCTGCGTTGCACCTTGCGGATCCCTAGCTGTCTATTTTAGAACTGTTTATTCACACCATTGACTTGAGCCAGCACACAACAAATGTAGATTAGCGGTAGCCACCGTGTTGTCATCACAGGAATTCAGAGTATACTATTGTGTTTTCACTAAAATAAATGTTGTTTTTGGTTCAGTGTATGTACTGCATCTGACAATAACGTTTGGCTTTGTTTAGGCTGATAGAAGAATACCCACTAAATTCTACTAAAATCTGAACCGTTTAACATGGGTTTAAACCTGGTTTAAGTAGAATGTATGTTTTAAAACAATCAACCAAGTGCAACGACAACCAGGATAGGTTTGGCGGCTTTTTAATCTGCTCAACTGCAGAGACCGTTCACTTGCCCTCCGCGCCCTCTACAGGAAGATTAACAACGAGAACAGTTTAAACCCACTTGATTCATTAAAACAAGAGATTATTAAAGTAGGGGAAATGCAATTTGTACAAATGAATGCTGGAATATGTAATGTTTAGTTAAAAATTCAAGTGAGCTCAATTGTTCCCACATGTTTCATGTCTGGTGTTTAGTTCAGTTCACTAACCTGCTCCTTCTGAACATTCCAACCATGTGGAATTTTTTTTTAATTTCATGTCGTGAAGATGAAAACCTATTTAAATAAATATTGGTACATTAGGCAGTTATGGTTTTGAAATTCATCTTAAAGCACAATCTTCCGGCTTAAAACACTTTGTTAAATATAACTGACCTATTTAAGGAGCAAAGGTGTAACCCAAACCGAGAATTGAACACACATCCGTTTACCGCGAAACAGGAGGCACGACTTCTGATAAGAGAAACGACTGACTGAAGTCCGTAGCTAAAAGAACCAAACTTTTCAAGTCTAGAACGGGTTTAAAACCTATGTTGAGTGCTATTGCTTTAACTTATGTTTAGCTATTGCCATAATAAACCCAGTGTTTAAACCGATCTTCCCAATGTTCACTGAAATTGACCCTGAGGCTCTCAGACAGTAGCAAGCAAATCACAGGAATGCACCAAATATAATAATATTGTTCATTGAATTAAGTAAATTACAAACAAACAACAAATGATTATAAACACAATACGAATCATACAAACATGTCAAAGACAATACACTGTCTTCATACAAGAGCATTAATACGCATGTACAATAAAATAACCCCCTGGTTTGCTACCAGTTAGATAACCCTTAAGGGTGTATATTACATCAGATTCCTCTGCACCTCCATTGAAGACATCCCTGCCAAACATCAGTACAATGTTCTTTTCATAAAAATTAAGTTTTAAAAATTAAGGGACTAAACCTCATTGATTCACACAAGCTCTCAGACAGGCATAAGTATCATTATGTGTATGTAACGCACACTACATAATAGTATTAAATGGAGCGGTCGCTGAAAAAAACGGTAACATGCTTGATACAATACAGTGATTTGACTTCCAATGCAAATTCTCCTGGAAGGGCCGAGGAGGATAAGAAAAGGTTTTGCACTCGTGGTGGCGGTGACCTATTGCCCCTAAATGGGGCAGCCAAGAAGCGGTGCAGTGCATGTCCCCCAGATAGTGAGACATCCAGTCAGGGAAGAGGTGTCTCCAACCAGAGTTGAAATCTGCGACACACCAATGGCTCTGCCTCTCTCTTGCCCAGGGTTAGTTAATGGCCGAAGCTGTAAGTCTGTTTAACGTCCAGGTTATTAATGAGTGATGCGGATGGCGCGCGTCAGTCGCGGGATGTGCTCAGAAAGCCGGGCATCGATCAGACCTGCGCTGGGTATAGGCGAGGCATAATGGCCATCATATCTGATGAGGCACTCATATCATTAGGGATCGGCCCATCGACCCATCTCATCTCACGTCTCTCGGTTGCTAAACAAATACAGCAGAATCAATGCCCCCTTCCACCAGGGCTGTCTCCAACGTGCATATACTAAACTAGCTTGGCCTGTGGTTTTGTGGTCTGAGCACAACCAGAGGTCAAGTGGGTAATGCTGATGAGATCCAATTAGGAGCCAAAAAATCTGAGTAGAGCTCTATAAAAAAAATACCCCTGATCATAGAGCCAAAACATGACTGATTTTAGTCTCTATGAGGTAGTACCTGCATTTAAACGCCATGTGAATGTAGATATAAGCATGGAAATATTCAGCGTCAATTTCAACACATTGTAAAATGTAAAATATTTTACTAAATAAAGCTGGACTCCCAAAAGGCCAGTGAGTCTCTGAATCAGGAGGACCTGTTGAACCAGTGTGCAATAGATGAAAGCAGCCATTTTCAGACCAAGCTCTTTTTTACAGCAAAGTTTTGTGTAAGGAAATTTTTTATACTCGTTGTCATACTAATCTAATTGTGTGCTTTAATTAATAGACTGTTAAGTTGCTAATAGTGGAACCTACTAATGATAAATTACATGAATTTTAACTAACAGTGTATTATTTTCGCATCTCAACACATGATAAGCAGAGACGTCCAAGTAAATCGGCGGTCTCATTAATCATCTGTGAAGAGAGCTTTGGGAACCTAGAAGTTAGCAGTTTCCAGAGAAACAAATGACTCGATTCTCTCCATCCTGGGCGAAGGGAGGGGGGCTTTGGCTGGGGTTTTCCCCTGCATGTATGTTCTCACCTGCGTCCCACTGGGTAGGGGTGTTTTTGGCAGGACAGGGGCTGTTTGCATTGGCGGCCACCTCTGTCTGGACTGGCTCCCTCCTTCAGTGCTGCCAGTGGGGCGGGGAGGTTAGGGGAGGGGAAGGGGGGAGGGCAACCTGCCTCCAGCATGACCACTGTTAATGGTGACTGTCATCAATATCGATGGGAAGCACCGGGTGCAAATGAACCGCTCATACTTTACCTTAAAGAAGTAAATGTCGATATTTGGCTAAATATTAGTGCAGGGGAGAGGTGTATTTTTTCTAAATGGCTTGTATGTGCAATATTCTAAAGAGAATTGTAAATGTTGTGTAAGGATTTACAAAATGAAAACACAAATCAGTAGCTCACTGATTACCAAAACCAATTCAGTTGAAAGGTTATTTAATCCCTTCCTTTTTCATGCAGGTAAACAGAGCTCATACCTGACTGCTGGAAATCTTCATCCTGATTCCACACAATTAGTATGTACAGAGAATCGATGTGTGGGTTTTTTCCCATGAGTTTTAATGTGATGCTGCAGTAACAGGAGCTAATAAAACATTTGCAAGCTGGTTATAAGAATCAAAAGGGCAGCACGAGGCACGATACGCTGAGGATTCCCCAAGGTTGGTTAACAAGGGTTCTAGGAGCCTTAAATGGGGAACAGATACGCACTGGAATGGTTCAATCTGCACCTTCTGGGAGGAGAAAGGTTTATCTTTCTATTGCTTCTTGCTGTAGCTGATGTTCCGTGAGAACCGGTTCTGTTTCCCGCTATAACGGCTTAAGACTTCAGTTCTGTTCAGTAAAGATGATTAACTGATATAATGAAGAATGGTAGTCATTTTTTTTCAGTAGTCATCCAATTACCTTGATGCGTTACCTTGCGTTGATTTGTCTAAATCCAGTGGCGTGCGTAATGGTGTGATTTCGGTTAGTTAGTTGAGAGGCTGTAGTAGAACTGTTACGCTGGTACGGGACTCCAATAACACCAGCCAGGAACGGATTTTCTCATCATTTACATTCTATGAAGACCAAGCTATAAACTTTGATTAATTTACTCCATATGTTGATAAACACTAGACTCTCCATTTTTACACAAGGGTCCCCTTTCCTTACACCCTTCCTGCCAAGAACACACACTGTGGGGTAATAAAAAGAGCATTCCAAAAGAAATTAAAACCTGGATCATTGGAGGGGATTTTTTTGAAAGAAACTGTAAATTGAAATAATAATGAAAATGATAAGGGCAATAAGAATGATGATAGCGGTACACATTTAGTTTTTGCTGCTGAATTCAGGGGCTGGTCAGCATTTACTCCTACATGGAAAAGAGAACCTGCCTGAGTGCAATGGAACACAGCATTCCCACCCATCTGTCCCATCATGTACTGGTGAGGACCAATATCTACCAAGTCCTTTCCAGTGCAGCCTGGTCGAGAGAGAGAGAGAGAGAGAGAGAGAGAGAGAGAGAGAGAGAGAGAGAGAGAGAGAGAGAGAGAAAAGGAGAACGAGGGTGAGGGAGATCCCTAGCATCTGCCGTCCAGCTGTGGGATTAAAGGAGATGAAACCAGGGGGATGCACAAAGCGAAGAATGAAAGAAGACGGCGCTTATCTGAGATAGGTGGTGGGGGGGGGGACAAAAGAAGGGGGGCCTGGCATAGGAACACAATAGCCAGTGCGTGAGGGAGCATCCCTGGGTGCAAGGGGCTAGCACACTTAGCTAGCGCAACAAGGACCATCTCGTATCAGACGGCGGTCTACACTAGACAGGCAGGCAGCGTTTTTGCAGCCCCTATGGTTCGTTGGGGGAGGCGTGGGGGGCCACCACACTCGCGGCTGACAGTAATCGTGGAGACAGGGGTGCTAAGCAAGTGTCAACAGTAACAAACGCCGAGCTTCATTTGGACACATTATGCAGATTGCTCATTGCCGGGGACATAATTTAGACGGATGGTGGGCCTAATCCATCAGACGGGGCCCTAGGAGTTAGGCCTCTCGGTACGGCGCTGCCAGTCGGGGATCCCATTACTGTACATGTGTTAGCAGCAGCGACTCTTTTGTGTAAACAATAAAGTGGTCCTACCTCTGAGAGATAGAAAGAGAAAGACGTGGCTTTTTCTACGTGTGTGCGAGGAGTAGCAGCTCACCACATGATGGATGAGCCCCAGGTCTGGAGTGACAGGCCCTGGGTAGAGAGGCATAAAGCGCGCCTTTAAATGCACTGCCCAATGTTAAGACGAGAGAGACACCTACTGCCCAAGTGGTGGATGTGCAGAGCTCGCTTGCTGTGGATTAATGGTCTTAGCGAAGCAGGGATGACAGGAGGAACACAGGGATTCTCTTTTTTTCTTATTTGGGTTCGTTTCGATGTTGTAACCACCCCCAAACCCCCCCCCCCCGTGTCATTCCTAGGGCATGGCTTTGATAAAAAAGGTTTTGATGCTCTGCTTATTAGTTTGTTGGGGATGGGGATGAGGGCAATGTCAACCTTGATGAAACACCCCTGTTGAGGGTTGAACCCCCCCCCCCACCAAACAGCAAGTGCTCATCACTGATACCCCCTTCAACCCCTCGTTACAAGAGCCGTTAAGAGTGATAAGTGCACCTCCGTGTCGGGGCTGCCAGGATGGGTGAGAATCACAGCACGGTCCTCGTCTCGTGCGGCTGTCGGAGGTGGCACCGTGATAGCGACGCTGAATTGTGCTATTGACACTCTGCACCGGAGTGCCAACACCAGGCACCAGAGTGGTGTGAGAATCTGCCGATAGGCTTGTGCAGTCTCTTGGTTTTTCCTCAGTTACATTGTGTTTTTTCTTTTCTTTTCTTTGTTAACTACTTATGTATCGAATTATTCAAAAATAGCAGAACAACAGAAAAAATTCATTTTTTGTTAGTCTGGTTTTAACAACAATGAGTAATTGATTAAAGTTCATGTAATTTGTATTGGATAAATATTAATTATTTTAATGAGAAAACATTACATAAAAATATTACATGAATGCATTATTATTGAATTTACAAGAGTGCAAATATTTTTGTTTTTAGAACATTTTGTTATTTGTGAAACAATAATAATATGTTATTGATTGTAGTTTAATTTGTGTTAATGAAATGTGGATTAATTGTAATGATCAAATATTGAGAATACTGTATTATTAATAATCATAAACCTTTTTAACTATTGTTTATTATCTATCAGTGCACATACAATATATCGAAAAATATAATAATAATAATAACAACAAACAGTAAATACATAACAGATAGTTTGTAGTGACAATATAATTAATATTTTTAGTAAAAAATTATAACATGAAAATTATATTATATATAACAATGATAAATCTTTTTTAAGGCTGTATTGTGACAAAAAAAATCAAAATATTTGTATTAATATTCCTTCAGAATTGCTTTAATTATGCCTTTTGACACCATTTGTATGCACCATAGTTTGATATTAAAGCTTAGAGTGCCATAGCACTGAGATTTCTCACTGTATTTGAATATGTAGCCCAGGATATAATGACAATCCCAAGCTGCCTACCGCTGGCTAGTTGATCAGTGTAGAAGCCATCTTCTCCTCTGCCCTGTGGTTGTTTCACTATCACATTATTATGGAATTAAAATGACCATGCAATTAATACTCATCAGTATAAATATTGTGCTTGAAGATATTATTGAGCAATCACCATTTATTTATTTTCCATACGACTGAACTTTCGATGTTCAGTTTAAGAGAGGCAATGTGCTAACACTTATAATTAAGAAGAGCCAAAAACGTTTCACTTGATTGCACAAACGGTTTGCTGCCAAAGTGGGAATTGTCTGAATTTGTGATGGTTCCCCCTTCTTTTACCCTGCGGAAATCAGTAGCCGATGGAATACCATTTAATTTTTAAGTTTTTTTCAGAATTGTCATTGACAATTTCACTTTCTGCCTTCCTGGGCAGGTTCTCCAAGAGTCAAGCCTTATGGAACACTCTGAGTTTTAGCGGTCATTGTGGAGCACAGTGACAAGTTAACTCTGAACATACAGATCAATCCCAAACTAAAGAAAGAATTGATAGAATTCTCTATGGTATTAGAGAATACTAGGTTTTCTGAACAACGTATATAACCCATTTTCACTTTCATACATGCATTTTATACAAAGAATATATTGTGGAATTATATATAGAGTGTATTGTAAAAATACATATATTGTAATAATAATATTTACAATATGATTACATACGCTAAATTTGTCACTATATACTTGCAAAATACATCAGCTTTTTAGGAAGGGTTGCCAGAAACCTAAACTTTTCATATTTCTAACATTTAGCACACTAGAGAGTAAATATCAGCGACACCGAGAGGTGGAGGCAGAGAGTGAGATGATTACCCTTGGGTCATTTTCCAGTATAAAAGAAACAAAGCAATTTTTTAGGACATTGAGAGAGAAAAAAAGAGAGTTTCAGAAAGAATTATGACTTGATGCCTGGGTCACATTGAATGTGACCCAAAGTCGGAGCTTTCCGAGAAATATAAGACACAATGGCAACGACTTAAACCCTGAAAAAACAAAACAGGCAGCTTACAATAAAGCCTCCATTTCATCTCAGGACCCTTTTTAAGAAAGATTTTAATGTTAGCTTTAGTAGCTCCAGCATGGCTCAAGACTTCTCTCTATGCCGTTAGCTTTGGTAGCTCCAGCATAGCTCAAGACTTCTCTCGATGCTGTTAGCTTTGGTAGCTCCAGCATGGCTCAAGACTTCTCTCTATGCTGTTAGCTTTGGTAGCTCCAGCATGGCTCAAGACTTCTCTCGATGCTGTTAGCTTTGGTAGCTCCAGCATGGCTCAA
>JAOYSI010005863.1:0-13249 GCA_025775065.1 Hiodon alosoides
GCTCCCGTCTCTGCCCGTCGCTAAGGCCCTCGCTGCTGCGTTGCAGCAGGTCCCGTACAGCCTGCTCGGTCTCCGCCAATAACTCGGGGAGGGCAGGTCGGGGCGTACTACGCCCCGGTACGGGAGCCTTAGGCCGACGCTCGGGGGGCCGCTTGCCCTGAGTCGGCGCCGACGGGGTCGAGGCTCTCCGAATATATCGAATATAGGAATATTAAGGAACTTAACATTAACTGTATTGCAACATCAACCTTGCAAATGTTGAAATGAAATACCCCGAGTCGTTATTACCCTGACTTTAGATGAGCCTCAAACACTTAATATTAATATTATAAATTTATGACTTATTCATATTAAAAATGGGAGAAACGAATGGCACCACAAAGTAATAAATAAATTACTAATATGAGTAATTTATATATATTTTATATATATTTATCATATAATACTACAATGTTCCAACAATGAACAGTTAACAATTTTTAACAGACTGGGGGGCTAATTACTGCAGACTTGGAGGACTGATTGGAAACTGATTGGAACTATTTCACAAAGGGGGGAAATAAAATCTAGATTTTTCAGGAAAACTTTTATTAACTATTGGTTTTGATCACTGTGATATGGCAAGCCATCAAGTTATTTAGAAAAACAGTTTGATAAAATACAGCTTAGTTAAACTGCTTTACCTGAATAGGGTCCAGTCTGAAACATCGCTCCACAATTTTCTTTGTCTACTGAAGGATAATTTTTTCATCTACCAAAATTCAATCTCTCATTGATATGAAATATAATATTTATTGCTAATTTAAAAAAGAGATTATATTTAATTGAAGAATAAATTTGATGATGCTATAATCTTATAAATGTAACTGGATGTCCACTCAGACAACGAGACTGATCCAGTCAGTTTTTATTGTGGTACTGTATAATTCATTTACATTTTGCAAGTTTCTCCTCAAACTAGTAAACTAAATAAAAAGGTGTAAATTGTCAATTCAATTTCACTCACAGTGGTTGGTACTCCAATGTAATGTGATTTACAAAAACTTACATCTCAGGGTTCTCTAACAAACAGAAACAAAAAATGACTCGGCTATAATGTTTTGTTGTATTTTGTGGGGAAAAAAATAGATTGCTTTTAATGTGAACTATTCCTGCACAATGTCTTCCAGTGTATTCATACGGTCTAGTTTAGACAATGGCACCTTGTCCTTCTGCCCCTCTTTTGGTACAACTTTTTATCATTATGGGCACAATGAAATATTTAGTATTTATATACATCAAGCCTTTACATAAGTGATAATCAAATGGTTGGCTGAGATCGTACATTTTTCATAACTGAATGTTCTTGGCAAATCCTATCTTTATTTCATTCCGTCTGGGTGGTTTGCGCTTTTTAAAAGTTATCTTTACTTTATCTTGGATATTAAATATCTTATTAGTTAGTATGTTCTCCGTTATAATGTCACAAGTGACACTATTAACATTAACTTTTGAAGATGATAGAACAATACTGCGTTTTCATTCATCCACGATGTGTTTATTCCAAGATGATACCCATTATAGTTGCAGAAAAGATAACGAGCTTCTTTTTCCTTCCCCTTGATCTCGGATTACAGTAACTGCCTCTTTATTCTTGCACATGTGCTTTTCTTATCTGCCCGCAAGAGACAACAAGTGCGTATGGATGTGTATATATTTTTGGCAGAGAAAAGTGAATTTTAGTCTGTAGTACCTGGTCACTGAGATGTAAATAAGATACTAGCAGGTGTCTGTGTTTTTTTTTTGTTTGTTTGTTTTTTGGCAGTCTTACCACGTATAACTGATGACGGAGACAGAAAAGAGGGAAAGGTAGCGGCCTTATAGGTAGGTAGACTTTAAAAACCTTTTTGGCTTCCCAGAAAGTGTGTCTGGAGCTTTTAGGCTCTGTTCTCTTCACTTCTCTCCTCTCTAGGGCAAAGTATCGCAATGATTAATATGCTCAGCACAGTGTGACCTGTTCAGACAAGCTGACTGTCACGGAGCAGGAGCACTGACAAAAAGACAGAACAAAAAATGTATTCACCAAATGTTAATTATTGCCGTTGTTTGATTAATGCAGTTTTATTTGAGTTAATTGTTAATTAAATGGACACTGTGGCAGTGAAGCGGTGCACTGCCCATAAGACCAGCCAGCCTGACAGACTTTCCTGCTGATTGCCAATGGTCCTCAGCTGCTTGGTTAGTAGAGCTGAAGGCAATGGTTAATCATCAAGAGCATAATGGGTCTGTTTTTCAGTTTTGTTGGGGGATACGGGATCGTGGATGCCTGAGGAATATGGCAGCAGTTTTACAATTTCAATACTGGTTGTTTTTGTAATAGTGCTTTGGATTGGTTTGAATTAGTTTTAATAAATATATGCAATAAATATATGTGGGCCTGCCATACAACTTTATGATCACGTGCCATCCTAACACACATATTATTTAGCTCCCCCTGACGGATGTATTGATACGCAACAAATAGTATCCCAATAAATTGACTATATTAATTTTTAAATGCCAGGTGAACTTCTGAATCCATTGACCTGACCTGGATAATCTGTAATTTGTTTAAAATTTAGTCTCACTAGAGTTTATTTTTGCAGACAATTATGGAATGAGGGCTTCAGAATCTAAAGTGTATTGTAGAATATAATTATGGTTCCATTATAGTTAAAAGCATATACATAGCAACGTAGAATATTTTGCTACAAATAAGGAATTACTTATTATTTGACACATTAGAATAATGTTGTTTTTTTTTCAATCACATTCAAAGGCTAATTTTGAAATGTATTTAGAATATATTGAAATACACAATTTTGAAACACATTACTTTTCTTAAGGAATTTATATAAGAATCAAATAGGATATTCTAAACATTAACATGCCACTGCTTCAATATTGCCAGGTAAGCTTACATACGTTTTGCCCCCGTATCAAATTCTAATTATTCCAATGTGCTTTATCTCTAGCCACTAGATGGCAATGTATAACGTTATAATGTTATAAGAGATGAAGTCACTTGACCTTGGAATTTTTCCGACCACGAGGATATTTTCAAAGCAGATGGGTGTTCCATTTTTATAGATGAACATATGTTTGCAGTGCAAACAGAATCGAGATTTGTATTAAGGGTATAAATTCAGGTTTAAATTATGAAAGGGATTCTGCTTTTGTGCCCTTCAGCAAGATATTCAAACTCCTTTAACATATGCATTAGCGCAAAGGATTCCTATTGGTTCAACTCAAGCTTGTAAAAAATAATATATATATATATATATATACACACACACACACACACACACACACACATAATGCCAGTAGAGTCATGAAATAACCTAGCAATAATCTTGCTTCTAGTTTCAGTGTAATGCAGAATGTGTTTCAGCCAATGAAAAAAACAAGGGTATTCTCCAGTGTATCAGGGCAAATCAGGGCTGGGGGTTTATTAATCCTAATTGATGTTTAATGGAAAAAAGTTCTCTTGAATTGCATTTGTAGGTTGTGATTAGATGTATTTTTTAAAGTAAATAAAATAAAAACAAATATAGAGAGGATTTTTAATGCATTTTCCCAAAATGTATTTTAAAACAACAGTTTCAGATGATACATGGTCTACGAATGGAGCAGGTGGCACGAGAGAGAATGAGTCTGTTTTGTTATTTTACAAAGTTTGCACATTTAAAACAGCTAAAGGAATTATACAATATATACACTTTCCTATAAAACTCACTGGTTTAACAGCACTTATAAATGTATTTCTTCCCCATTTTAGGCAGTACACTGAAAACCTCTTTAAAACCTAGCGGTGTATTTAAGAGGAAAAATAGAAATGGAAAACAAATTAAAGCTAATCTACAGACAGACCTAGATTAAGAATATCGGCCCTGACAAGGTTTTTTGTTAAGAGTATTAAAGGGACCAGATAGTTAAATACATATGATGGGAATTATTCCCAAAGGAAAAAGTGGCCTTTTGCAATTATTAAAACGCCAGTATATAGAGCGGGTACCCACCACAGAAGGTGGACATCAGACACCTACTCATAACTGAAAGGATCCGTAACTTGCATCTCCGTGCTGGAATGACCTGTTGGTGCATTGACGTCTCCGGAGGGGAAAAAACGGGCATTTTAATCCTAATATCTATCACTGGGTGAGACACACAGACGCAATATCCGGCACAATGTTGCTGCGTATACGTAGACAACAAACTGAGAGCATTATATATCGCAATAACATTTTTGATGAGCATCCTTCCTTGAGGTTTTGTTGTGTGATGGCTTTGCTGGATGAGTATATGTCCCCTTATAGGTGCTGTGAACATTGTGAGCACTTCAGAGCCCATCTAGGAATTCTCTGTGCAACGGACAAACAGTGGTAGCAACAAAAGCATTACTTTACGTCTCCTCCGGCTCCAAATTGCCTGTGTCTAAGAGGCAGAAGTAAATGACGCCGTCCATCATTGTCAGTCCTATCTCTCCACACTGCCTCGAAGCCGGGCCTGCAGTTCCATTGACGAGATGGATAGTTGTTTTCACAAAGGAAGCAAGGATGGTAATGGGAGCTTCCACATGCTGGAGAAACTATGATCAATCAGCACCAGCCAAGGTTCTCTATTGACAAAGAGCTAATGATCACCTGCTAAAGCCAATATTTCATCATTGCCCGGACAATATTCCCTCTACTTTCCCTAAGAATACAGATTAGATCACGGAGGCAATATTTCACTCCTTTGGATTGAAATGACTGAGGAGACTGGATGTGAAGGAGATAGCAATAGCTTTATGAAAGCTTGGAATCTTCAGAGCCTAATGTACGAAAACAGCAGAAAAAGTCTCTGATTACCCAAATCTGTAGTTCAATGTATTCATTTGAAATTGATCTTCAGGAAACTGTCAACGATGATGTGGCGTCTAGGTAGAATATTTATATTTTTCTAAAGCAAAAGTTTGCTGAAATTAACATTCAAAACAAATTCCATAGCTTTGGTCTTCTAAAACGTAATTTCCTGTCACCTGGGGTTTCTTTTTTACCCTGCATCTGCCTCCTTCCCTCTACTTTCCCTAAAAATACAGATTAGGGAGGCAATATTTCACTCCTGTGGATTGAAATGACTGAGGAGACTGGATGTGAAGTAGTCTGGACCCTTTTACCTGCACCTAAAAGTGAAGTTGCAGTGGCTGATGTCAAATATATTAATAGTAAATATGTGTACCCTGACTATTTGTTTCTTGTAGTTTGCTTTTAGCACAATAAAAAGTAAAGATTTACACTGCATCACTACTTCTGAAATAGCAAGCTGAAATATTAGTTATTTTCTTTCAGTGGAAAACTGACCATATGTATTCAGGTTAAAGAAGAATTTATTAATTATAAATTATAGAATAGCAGCTAAGAAAACTACTAGTTTTGTGATAATGGATTTCATAAATCAGCAGAACAGTATTAAGAATATTATAGTAAATACATGTATTTAATTGTTTAGAGAGTGCCTATCCACTTACTTTTACTGTCAAAGCCAATTACTTCATAATAAGTCTGTATTGAAGTTGTCAGAGCATTCACTCAATATTTATTTTGATCTACTCCATCTTCAAAGGTCTGTGTGTTTTTCCCATTCCAATAATTTTTTGGGTCTGGCCGGCTTTTCACGATGATCAGATTTAGAGGAACAACTGGCACTCAGAGAGAGACCCCCTTTCTTTCCAAATCTGCCAATTTCCCTGGAGAGACATTTTATTTGGCATGGGGATTTAATAGAGTGATGCAAAGCAAGTATTCACCAACAATTTCCCAGCAGTTTGTTTATCACAGGTGACAAGTTTTTTCATCTTTTTTTTTTAACACTTCTGACTGTAGAATACAAAATACCTTTACTACAAATAGGTGTTTATATAACCAATACAGAAAAGAACAGGTAGCAGTCATGCTGATTTCCTTATTCTTTATAAAAAGCAGAAAAAAAAAACTCTGCAGGCAACTTTGAGTAGTAATCCGATTCTTATAAATTATGATTAATACGGTGAGCGCTGTTTCTCCTATGGCATGGTAGTGCCCTTGCCCTTGTGTAGTCATAGTAATAATTTGTTGTATTCCAGCTGGCATTCATTACCTGATACCGTGTGTGGTGTGTCCCGATGGACTTAACTATTAGTATATTTGTATATGTTTTATGTATTCTAAATGGGATTTGTAATCTATGCTATTTTTTTTGCTCCTGTCTTTTATTTTAATTTTCACGGTACCATTTTCAGCAGTTAGCAAACCGTATGTTTGAACTGAAAATGTGGTTTTCTGAGTTTGGGACTGAGACTCTCCCTGAGGTTTTGGGTTAGATGGCGGCTTTCCATTAAGGTTCCAGTCTTATCTTGCAAAACCAAACCACTTCGATTTTGTTAAGTCAACTATCCAGTTGTGCAGGAGTCAGGTTATAAATGGCTAAAACATACAGGTGGTCCCCTAAGTGTCGCTGGAAGTTTTCACAATGGATTTTCAATGGACGACGCCCATACCCACTATGAAAGAGTTTCCCCATTTTCTGCCCCAAAAGTCATATGACACATGATGAGCACGACCAGTTGAAATCACACAAAACATACATTTTAGATTAGAGTCTAGACGCTGCAATTCATTGCATTGGATTTAAAAAATAATTAAAACTAAAACAACAAGCACAGATTTACATGAAATAGGGATTATACGGTGAACAAGAAAATACTTTTTGGCAGTGCCATATAGGGTACCTTTGTGTTTAATGTGAAGGGTTCTAGCAGGAAACAATGCTCAAAGCTGCCTTTGGTGCGAGAGCAGCTTTAAGAGGGAGTCAGCATGCATAAGTAATGTCTACTGATTTAAACAACAGCCTCTTTGCTCCGGAGCTGTTGCCTCAGCACATGTGCTGCAGCTGTTAGATTTAATCAAAGGCTACCACTGCTTTGTGGTCTGTGAAGCAGGTAAAAGCATGCATTTGTTCATGATGCTGCACAAATGAGGGCTGGGGCCTGAATAGATCAGTGAAGCAAAGCCCAGCACTGCCCATACTGATAATTAAAAAGACTGATGTTTCCTGGCCTGGTACCTCTGCGACTAATTGCTTCCATGACTGCAACTGTCAGTTCTGGGTAGTGGCCCACCCTGTCCAGCAAGTTCCAAGTAAAAGTTTTGGGAATACGTTTAAGTTTAAATACTTGTAGACTTGGCAGCAGGAAACAGCAACAGAAAGATATTGTTTATTTCTCACTCTGCCATGTGCAGAATAAGTCTAGCTAGCTACATGCGCTTAACATGACTAAGTCATTCAGGGGATAATCATCAGAATTATTTCATCAAGCTATCCCCAAAAATATAGCTTTTTTCTTCATCTACACGATTAATGCACTTTCTGTGCCAATAATTACCACACCTACAGCAATCCAATCTTCATGATACTATCGTCGAATGCCCTCATCTGGTTTGGAGCCACCCACCACCCATTATTGCAGACAAAGCAGGAGGTAGAGAAAAAGTATATTAATTAATTTTGTTTTCTGTATTTTTTTCAAATACAGGAAAACAAAGTATCTTGCCCTTTTCTTATTTGTTTGTGTTTCAATGTATTAGTATTTTCAATTTATCTGAACAAATTAAAATAATTCACAATTCACAAGTTGTATCATGTTTTTGGTTAAATTCAAGAATGGTATGTATAACTGTATAGAGCAATGCACATTATGTGTTATATAGTGTCAGGACTCTGTGGGATTTTAATGGGGAGATCCAAAAACAAAATCCAGAGACAGGCAAAACCCCAGTACACAGGGTAATATAGAAATTCCAGGAATCGGTAGTCAAAGGGTCAAGCAGAGATTGAACCACGGTTGGTAAGTAAAAAATAAGTTGCTCAGAACAGTTACTAAGGATAGGATTGGAAATAAGGCTTTCCAATGAATAGGTAAAACAAATTAATATACATTTTAAGGACCGAACTAGGGACAGGTGTGGACAATAAAAGGGGCTAATCAATTCAATTAACATGGGGCAGGTGGAACAAATAGGAAAGACGAAACTAAAACTCAGGGGATATCGACTAGAGACAGACTGGGGAAATATCCAGAGAGAGAGAGAATAAAATACAGAATCTAGAGAGCAGAATCTGCTTTATTCCAGAACAATAGAATCGATTGGTTCAATTAGGTTACAGTTGTTTAAATTAATTTATTAATTAAAGCTACAAAAGGTTTACTGACAATGCAGTTTAGGTTGTGTGTTATTTAGCACCATTCAGTTCACTTTGATCATAAATAATTAGATCATAATAATTAGATCTAATAATGATCATTTATAGGAAACATCAGTAAGTGACAAACATAGGACTTCCATACCCAGATATCTGCCAAACAAGCTTGTGTAATACATAAGATAATATAATTTTTAAGATAAAGAAGCTAAGTGTCACACCCTGATCTGTTTTCACCTGTCTCACTGTTTGATCCTTATGTGTATGTAAATTGGTGTTAATTAGCCCCTTACTGTCTGAGTATGGTTTGCACCTGAATGAAAACTTCCTACCTGTGTTCTTTATTTGTCTGTTGCCAGTTCTTCTCGTCTTGTCAAGCCTACCAGTGGGTTTCCTGTGCTTCTTTTTTCCTGTAGTCCCTGTTTTCCTTAGTTTTCCTGGTTTTGAACATTCTGCCTGCCCTGACCCTGAACCTGCCTTCCGTTCTCTACCTTTCGGACTCTGCTAGGGATTTCTGACCTCTGCCTGCTCTTAGCCTGTCATTTGCCGGCTCCCTGTTTTTGTCAATAAACTTGTGTTATTCCGAACTGTCTGCATCTGGGCAGTGATATGGCACAGACCCGCAACGGCATCTCCTCCCAAGGATCCACCATTGGAAGGCACGATGAGTTGCTTTGTCGTCTTATGGAGGGGTTCCACACCATGGCAGAACGCTTTGACTGCATGTTCAACACATCGCTGGAGAAATTCCACGATAACCTACCAGCCCCTCAGTAACCCGGCTGTTAGCAGCACAGATCCCCTTGTCACCCTGGTTACCGAGAACCTCCCTTACCTCCCCTGGAGCTCTTCGCTGGAGAGTCGGCAACGTTGGGTGTTTTTCACTCAGTGTTCTCTCATCTTCAAGATGCCCGCCTCCTGCAGCCCTCCTCCTTTCAGTTGGACTGCTCGAAGATAACATGCCTCATCACGCTGATGTCCGGGAGGGCTCTCGCCTGGGCTACGGCAGTATGGGAACAACAGTTAGTCGTATGCTTCAGTCTGGAGTTGTTTGTGGCAAAGTTGAAGAAGGTTTTTAATTCTCCATTGTTGGGAGAGAGGCTTCGTGGAAGTTGCTCCAGCTTCAGCAAGACTCCTGCAGTGTGGCAGCCTATGCAGTGGATTTCCGCTCGTTGGCAGCTCAGAATGCCTGGAACCCGGAATCTTTGTTCGACACTTTCCTGCACAGATTATCAGAGGAAGTTAAGGACGAGATAGCAGCTAAAGAACTACCAACAGATCTCGACGCACTCATTGCCTTGACCATCCAGATTGATGGGTGGCTACGGGAACGTGGGAAGTAGAGGAGGTCTGATATAACTCCTCTGTCCAAGGATGAGTCATCCCGGAAGTCCCCAACGTCTCCATTGTTGAGATAATCTGTGGCTACCCAAATTTCCCAGAGATTCTCCGAAGTCTGCTGATTCACCTCCTCCCAAGCTGATGCAACTAGGCAGAGCTAGGCTATCCAGCTGAACATTTACGCAGGCTTCTCACGAAGAGTTGCCTGTATTGTGGGACTACTGGTCATATAGTGTTCTCCTGCCCACTGAAAGACCAGGCTCACCGGTAGGGGCGAGTACTCTGGTGGACTGTAGGAGAACTTTTCCTCTCCCCACATGCCATCCTGCTGTGGGGGAACTAATCGAAATCTCTCTGGGTACTCATCAACACTGGGGCCAATGAGAGTTTTATGGACACTATCCTGGTGTCCGAGCTAGGCATCCCCACTCCGCCTCTCCCCGTTCCCTTGGACGTTAGACCGTTGGACGGGCGCTCTATAGGCTGGGTCACCCAAAATACCACCCCCTTCAACCTACGGGTGTCAGGGAACCAAGGCGAGTCTATCCAATTAATGCTAATTAAGTTTCCTCAGATGCCCATGGTATTGGGATTCCCTTGGCTCCAGTGACACAATTCCCTTCATTGACTGGACTACTAGTGACATCATGGGCTGGAGCCTTTTCTGCCATGCCCAATACCTGAAGCCAGCGCCACCTGCCCCGAGACGTCTTCCTGTGAGCTCGGAAGTTGCCCCGGACCTTTCCACCATTCCTGCAGAGTACCAGGACCTCCGGGAGGTTTTCAGTAAGGCCTGGGCCACTTTGTGTCCTCCGCACTTACCCTATGACTGCAGGATCAATCTTCTCCTGGGTACCACACCACCCCAGGGAAGACTACTCTCTGTGGGGTCCTGAGACTAAGGTTATGGTGGCGTACATTGAGGATGTCCTAGCTGCAGGGTGTATCCGTCTTTCTGCCTCCCCTGCTGGCGCAGTGTTCTTCTTTGTGGAGAAGAAAGACAAAACCCTGCGCCTGTGCATCGACTACTGGGGCCTCTATGACATCACAGTTAAGAACCACTACCCGCTACCACTCCAGGGGGCCACCATTTTCTCCAAGTTTGACCTGCGGAACATTTTCCACCTGGTGTGGATAAGGGAAGAGGACAACTGCCTTCAACGCGGCACGCGGTCACTACGAATATATGGCATACCATTTAGTCTTACCAATGCTCCAGCTGTGGTCCAGGCCCTGGTTAATGATGTTCTCTTTGGATAGCCAGATTTTTGAAAAAGTGGAGAAGTTTGAATGCCATCACTCTGCCATCCCTTTAAATCATGGTTGTCAGGAATGTACAGATGGATCCCGGAAAGGTGAGACCGGTGTTGTATTGACCCCAGCTTACGTCCAGAGTGCAACTGCAACATTTCCTAGGATTCGACAACTTTTGTTGCCGTTTCATCTGGGGTTAAAGCACCCTGGCTTCCCCCCTGTTTGCACTCAACTCTCCCAAGGCTCTGTGCATGTAGTCCCCAGCTGCTGACCGGCTGTTCCAGGACCTCAAACACCGCTTCACCACAGCGCCCATGTTGGTTCATCCTGACGGTCCCGTCAGTTTGTGTAGAGGCCAACGCTTTGGATGTAATAAGCCCCTTGTGGTCTGTTTATGGTTTGTACTTGTTTCCTGTTAACTTTTAGTTTGTTACAGTGTATTTTTTACTTGTGTTCCACCTTCACACAAAGCAGTGCAGATCAGCTGTGGCCTTGGAATGTTTAAATATGGCAATACAGTTTGCAAAAGCACCTGTGCACCACACATCAAAATGATAAAACACTATTCTGAAATAGCATCCAATAACCCAGTAAAAAACTGAAAAGGTGCTGTGGCAACCCCGGGGCTTACGGATGGCAGATGCGGCAGAAGCCGCTCCCCCCTCAAGCCCGGGGGCAGGTTCTTGAGCGACGGTACGTTCCCTCCCCAGCAATCACTGACACAGCTGACACGCATCGGCTGATTGGGGAGGGAAAGAACAAAAGCCGGCAGACACAAGGAGAAGGGGTCGGCACGAGGGAAGCTACAGGTGAGCTCAAAGCGAAAGTAACGAATGCCGATCAGGAAAACGTGTGCTCTGTCTTTATAGCTCTGGCCAGGAAACGGGGGAAGAGTGAGTCCCGAGTACTCGAACGAGGAGGACGAGACTCCTACGACTAATTGCCACAATTTTATGCCCCGATCCGGGAGGAATTTCCGTTGTTCTTCTTTGCTTTTTGCCCTGATCCCGGAGGACTTAATTTAGTATTTTTCCGTGGCTTTATACCCCGAATCGGGAAGACTTTTTTTGCGTATTACGGCACGAGGGTGCCGAATAAAGACGCGGACTCGAATTACGAGTGGACTCGATCATTTCCAGTGTGCATTCCTCTCTCTCTGTTGCGTGCGGCGCAGCAAGTACGCCCCGTGGTTATCACATTTGGTGGAGAATGCGGGCAGCCAGATTCAATGACCCGCACATGCACACAGAGACAGACGGTATCGAAGCAACATGGAAGCTGCATGTATCGCCCTAGCCCATGCCCAAGCCCAGCAAGCCCAGGGGATGGCTGATTTCCAAGAACTGCTGGTTTCCCTGAAAAGCAGTCTCCCCAGGACTGCCACCGCGGTCGCCCCGACGACAGTGCACAAGAAGCAGACCGCGGAAGACAACGTTGAGGCTTACCTGGAGCATTTTGAGCGAACGGCAGAGCGAGCGGGCTGGCCAGCGGATCGCTGGGGACAGCGGCTGGTGCCTTTCCTGACCGGGTGCGCCCAGCGGGTCTGCTGTGACTTGGAGGATGCAGAGGCAGCAGACTACCCCACGCTGAAGAGGGCCATCCTGGAACAATACCGGTATGACCAGGCCCGGACCAGGCGCGGCAACCAACCCCAATCACCCACCAACAGAGACCGCCGCTCACCCCCTAGGCAAGAAGATGGGAGGAGTTTTTCCTGTGGCCAGAGGGGACACGGACAGTGCCCCAGCGAGGACATTCCCCATGTCGTGCAGGACAGCCTGAGGTCTGCAAGGGAAGTCCGGAAGGAGATGCAGTTCAGTGGGAAGGCTGAGGCAGTGCCCGTGGTGGCCTCGCTCAGAGAAAAGAGCCCCTCCGCCCTGGACGCCTGGCACAGGTCAACAGCCAAGACGGAGCTGTCTGCCCAGCAGATCCAGGAGAGAGCGAGGATCCTCACCCTGCAAGAGGAGGCCTCCAGAGCCAAGGAGATGGTCAAGCAGCTCAGCCAGGAACTGCAGGGTGAGAAGCAGAAGACGGGCCGCGCAGAGGCTCCGGGAGCAGCGCAGTGCCGTGGAGGAGCAGCTGAGCGTGATGCAGGCCAAGGCCCAGGACAACTATCAGGAGCTGCAGAGCATTCCTATGAAGATCCAGCAGATGAGAGAGACCCTGGAGACCAAGATTGCCTGCTTGCATCAGGAGAACAGCATCCTGATGGAGGCCGTCAACACGGCAACCAACCAGATGGAGAGCAAGTAGACATCTGAGCTGAAACAGCTGCGCTCGGAGTGCGCCGGCCTGATGAAGGAGCTCGCAGAGAGCAGTGGCAAGCTGCAGCAGGAGGGGCTGCAGAGGGAGACCCTAGAGGCCAACTACTCCCAGCTGGAGGCTCAGCTGCAGGATGCCAAGAGACAGCAGGAGG
>JAOYSI010005865.1:0-13247 GCA_025775065.1 Hiodon alosoides
TAAAAAATATCTTGTGTTTTGGCATTTTTTTCCAAAGCTTTCCCCCCCCCCCCCCCCACCTTTTCCGCAGGTTTCCATCCCTGGGAAAAAGCCCCAGAAGCTGTGTGGGGATCAGAGTCCGGGAGTAATACACACCCGCTCTCACACTGTGAAGCTGGACTACCACACAGACTGGGAGGGACTCAGCCACGGCTGGAGAGTACACTACAGCACAGAGAGTGAGTGAGTGAGTGAGTGAGTGAGAGTGAGTGAGTGAGTGAGTGAGAGAGAGAGAGAGAGAGAGAGAGAGAGAGAGAGAGAGAGAGAGAGAGAGAGAGAGAATTGGTGGGGTTGGGGGTTGGGGGTTGGTTACACACTGTAGCACACCTGGGGGTGGTCAGCGATGGGGAGGCAGTGTTACGCCTTTTATTCGGCATTGTCCGACCCTTAAAACAAATACAAGAAAAAACGAATGACCTTCATTTTGGGGGAACATTTAAAAAGGTTTTAAACAACAACAAACATTTAAATGACAAAAAGCCCAGACCTATTTTACCCGCTTTCCAACACCAGACTTTTCCAATCTAACCTTTCTTTCCTGTGGCACCGCTGGCTCTTTGATTGTCTCTTTGCACGCATTTGAGTGTGGTCTGGTTAGTGCAACCACGCATAACCAGGTCCTTGGGGTGGGCATTGCCAAATAATGGAGTCCCTGATTATGATAGTCCTTTGGTTGCTGATCAGATGAGGTAGAGGCAGGAGACAGGGGAGCAGGTCGGGGTGGAGAGCTCAGGGCTTGGAACCGGTTTGCTCGTGCCCGGACTGACTCCTGGAAGTTTGAACAGACATCCTCTTCCAGTCCGACTGCCGGAGCAGTGTTGAGCGGCTTATTGAACCGGGAGCTTTCCAGGGAGTAATCTGGAGTCTTCATGCAGAAGCCTAATCCACTTTTCCAGGATCATGTTCTGGCCGCAAAGGTCACGATTCAGGGTGCACTTTGCTACATTGCTACAAGTATTTCCTTTGATATATAATCAAGTATTCGTGTATGTATGTATGTATGTATGTATGTATATATGTGTGTAAATTGCAGATTGCAAGGTCAGCCGATGTTAGTGTTGTTGTTTACTGAACTTAATTTGACATTGATTTAGCATTGATTATTCATTTTGTTTGATCTATTTCCTTTCTGCAGGGGTTCAGTGTGATTTGCCGAGGGCTATTGCCAATGGTAAAATCACCCCTATCTTCACAAAGTATTTCTACAGGGACTATATTCAAGTGCGCTGCCACACTGGCTACAAAATGATGATGGTAAAGTGGAGAGGGAGGGCTGGAACAGTGCTGCCAATCATCCGGAAACATGTGGCACTAACAGTAAGGCGTCTTTTCTCTTTGTCCATCAGGAGGGTAGGGAGATCAAGAGTTATTTCTCCATGTGTCAGAGCAGTGGGAACTGGCACCTTCCTCCTCCAGAGTGCCAAAGTAAGTGTCATCAGTCTGATTTAAAAAGTCCCCAAAAACGTGTTTCTCCTGTTGATTTCCTCGGTCAAGAAAATGATCTTAGGAAACTCGCAAAGCTTGTTGAAATTAATGCATTTAGGGCCGGATTAAGTCTAACCTGTATTGAGTTCTATAAAGTTAAATTTACAATAAACATTGTTTACCTTTTTATCGCAATTTATTCATCCCTGTACTAAAGATAACTTCTAAGTCCGCAAAGGGGACAGACACATGCTTAGTGTGTTTTGAAGGCAATCGTAGGGACGAGGCAGCAGCTGTTGACCAATTAGAGCTTACGTTCCTGAATGTTAAACAGCACTCGGAAAAGGACCCGGATGTCTTTTCTTGGAATTTGGAGAGGGAAATGAAAATATTCTCAACAATACTAACCTTAGTATAAAAATAATAATTGCAGTAAATGCTAAATATTGGCAGTTGTATTTATCTCACTGGTATGTAAAGGCTGTGTGTGTATTTTGTAAGCCTTGTTCTCTGGACGTACAGACAAGTGAAGAACTTAAGGAAAAACCAACATGAAGTGTCACATGTAAGGTGTTGAGCCTCCACAAGCTGCCAGAGAAGCATTAATGCACCTTGGCATAGAGTCTACGAGTCGATATTCCCTCAGCGTTTTGATGATGGTGGTGGGGAGCCCTCTCTAAAATCTCCTATTGGTATTAAGTTGGGTTGAGATCTGTTGATTGCAAAGGCCATAGCATCTGATTCAGTTCGTTTTCAGCCTCTTTAAACTATTCAGTGACTTTTCGTGCCCTGTGGCACCTTGTCATCCTGGAAGAGATCACTCCAACCAGGAAAGAAATGTTTCACCATGGCAGAAAGGTGATTGCTCAGAATAACTATGTAATGATTTGCAGTGACCCTTCCCTCTAAGGGGAAAGTAGACTCAAACCATGCCAGAAAAATACCCCCCGCAGCATAACAGGGCCTCCGACCCCCTCACTGTAGGTTTTTCCTTTAATTTGTCTGTGCAGTTAAAATACTTTTTTTTTTTCATACCAAAATTATTGATGTTTTGTACATAGGTTTTAGATATATGTGGTCAATGGACTCCCTTGAGATTTTCTTGCGTTTTCTTCATTGTTTTGTGAACATCTGTGATGATTTAACGACTGCTTCTCCGTTGCCGATATAATAAGAGGCTCTCAGGGTTATTGCTCGCAGGTTAGGCTGTAACAGTCTACTACCTTCTGTCCACTCATATGAGATAAGAATTTTTTAAAGGGGCGGAAAGGCACTGTATTTTTCTTTTGTTTTAATCCTGGGAAAATCTTCACCACCTAATTCACAATGAAGCATGAATAGTAGCCATGAATGAAAATATAACACATTAACAAGAATTCAAAAACGAAATATCTCTCTCTCTCCCTTTCCTCTGTAGTAATAGACTGTGGAGAACCCTCCCCTTTGTTGAACGGAGGTCTGACGTTTCTCTCTGGCTCTCAGAACCAATACTTGTCTGTCATTCAGTATCATTGTAATGAACCATACTACGCCCTGCCAGGGGGCAGCCATGGTGAGTCCATCCTTGACAAAAGGAATTTTCCCCATGCCACCTTGTTTAAATGTGTGTTTTAAATGATGTATATGAATCTGTCTTGCTCAGTAAACTACACATGTGGAGCAGAAAGGAACTGGATAGACCATCATGGCAATTACATCATCCCCACATGTGACCCAGGTAACCATCTCAAAATGAGGAGAGTTGCTTTGCTGATGTAACTGAAAGTCCTCCGCCGCCGTTTGTTTTAGCTTCATGTTCATTACTCAGCGATTTCATTTGATAACGGAAAGTGTTTAAGAGAGGCATCCTACCATGACGGACTATACATATGGTCTCTTCAGACCCTATCGCCTTTGAGCCACCAGTTAGGTTACCCTCTCTGGGCTACACAGCCTACAGCAGAAGTTCAGTGCTGAATGGAACCTGTAGGCACTCGAAGCCATCAGGAAAACTTGGTGATCGATAACCTAAGAGAAGCCCTTCTGATCCACACCCTTTTTTGTTTGCTAAAAAGGGATACATTTTTAAATGTCATTTCTTTATTAAATTCCAGCCAGAGAGCATTTAAAAATTTAACCATCTTATTTAACCATATTTTGTTCCGGAACCAAAACATTTCTGTATAGTGCCTAGCAACCTTTAACCATTTGGAGAAGTTGTGGGATCTGGGTCAGGAGGGAGAAGTATCCGTTTCTCATACTGGGTCTAATTTCATGTTAACTTCATTTGATCAGTTTACTTGTCCCTAATGTATGTGCCTCTCTCTTACTCAGTGTGTGGGCGCCCCACTGTTGTCATAATGGGACTGCAGAGGGTGCTGGGAGGTTCTGACGCCCCAGAAAGGACCATTCCTTGGCAGGTGCTTTTAATAACTTCAGGCAGGGGAGGAGCAGCAGTGATTGGAGACCAGTGGATTTTGACTGCAGCTCACAATGTAGTACCCATGTCCTCTAGAGAACCTGTGTCTTTAAACTCGGTTCAGGTGAGTGTTAACATGAGAGCAAACGATGATGCAAAGATGCAGTCTATATTCTTTAGTCTTAGATTAAATTTGATTGCAGCCATGAATATAACTATTTAAATTGGTAAAATATGTTCAGGTTTGAGTATTTTCCATGGGAAATTGCATTAAGTCCTAGACAGAAGTCTATGTTATGCTTAGACTCAAGAGGCAAACTTTATTAGAGAATAATCTTCTTAACAGAAATGGGTGTGTTAATCTATCAGAATTAACCCTTAACTGTCTTTGCTAAAATCCATTTACCCAAAATAATGTTTTTGCAGTATTATTGTGCCGGGTTTGTTTCTCAGAAAAAACATTATTTATGTGGTCTTGGCTAAATGCTGGACAGGAGGCATTGATCAGTCGACTAGAATCTTGGAATATGCTGTGTGGTTACGTGACTGCCTCTTTTATGTGCCACCCAGACATAGAGCTAACACACATATCAAGCAATTAAACAATAATTCTGACATGGGTTCCATGCAAACGTTGGTTTTGCTGTCAGTGGACGAGCCTTTGCTTCTTCCCCCTCAAAGGTTTATGTTGGAAGTAACAATGTGGACAACCTCCTCAAAAGTCCTCCTCTTGGCATCGCCTCCATCCATCCTCACCCTGATTACTTCAATCCCGAACACCGAGAAAACTTCAACCACGACATCGCCCTCATCAAACTTAAAGAGCCACTGACATTCAATGCTACCGTCATGCCAGTATGTCTTCCCCCTCAGGATGCAGAATACACGTCTAATAAGATGGGGTGAGTGTGTGTTTTGTTTTACCAGAGTTTTATTCTGAAATAACTATTACTTAAACTTACATATTATTTGTTTGGCGTAAAGATCTTTATAGTATCTAGTTTAAGTATGTGATATAAAGTATCTGGTTTACACACCAAGTTAACAGTTGTTATATTTATATTTTATATTGTTTGTTGTTAATATAGCATGTCAAATCGTCTAGTATTTCCTGGTGATATAGATCTGTTGATTGAATGCTGTGGACACAGCCTACAGTTTGCATGTTAAATTACAGAATTTAGTTACTGAATTTATATTCATTATTAAATTATGACCCAGACCAGGTTTTATTTAAGTGTGTGCCTATTTTTACAGATTAAATTAATGTTTTATATTATTTTTATTATTGTCTTGATTCTTACTGAACATTATTCCAACAGTCTGGGCACTTACGTGTTTCTCATGTCATCAGTTTGGTCTCAGGCTTTGGCAAAGACGAAAGAAATTATATCTCCAGTAAACTCAAGTACATTCAGCTCCCTCTGGTGGATCAAACCAGATGCAACAACTCAATTAACAAGGCGAAGATTGAAAGCAGTATTATTTCCAGTTTAACTGACAACATGTTTTGTGCCGGGTTCCCTGAGGGGGGCAAGGACACCTGCCAAGGTGACAGTGGAGGATCTTTCACCCTGCATGAGGGTGACCGGTTTTGGGCAGCTGGAATAGTAAGCTGGGGTGTCAAATGTGGGATGAAGGAGTCATATGGTATGTACACCCGTGTTGGGAAATATCTTGACTGGATAAAGATGACAATGCAGGGAAATTAAAGATTGGAATTAAAGTGCATGTATTTGGAGTGAGAAAGATACTTTAATGACAAAATTGGTGTGAAAGACTGCTGCTGTGAACATCAGTCTATAAGTAAAAACTATTCCCTTATCTGGGGAGGATAAATAGATGTCATGCAGTTTGGGAAAATAAGTCTTTGCACTTACAAAAATAAAGTTTTAATTATATACTACTTCTGTACTCCTGAAGTTATTTTATTGTTTTTTGTTGGTTCATAGTTTCAAGTTTCGATAGACATTTTTGCATACAGAATAATTTTGTGTAGTGGATTATGTCATTGTGTACTACATTATATCAGCATACAGCCACTAATGTAAATCATGGTTCGTTTAACCAGTACATTTTTCATTTTTCAAAATGTCCTACACAAATGCTTCTATGCCAAGTAACATTGACAAAAAAAATTAAGAAACTTTATTTATTAATATTATTGGCCATACTGCACAAAAAACAATTTTCTTATCGTACCCAAAGAAAAACAAAAACAAAAAACGTTTAATAAGACGCAGTAAGTCACAGTGAAGTTCACCCTGGCACACGCTAAGCATGGCCGGATACAGAGGGGTGCAGCTCCTTCTGATTTCAACCAAAAATGTTACATGTTTATATTATATACCGTCATGAAACCCGCCATAAATTTTCACTGCACCCGCAGTCAAAGCAGGCTGCATCCGGCCCTGACCCTAAGAAGTAACAGTTAACATTTTAACAACATTAAATGTACATGCGTTTATGAGGCCTTAAATTGGTTGATTTATTATCGAATTAAAAAGTTCGATGGGTTTAGATAATATAAATAAATACCTGAGGAGAGAGAGTGTTAAAGAAAGGAATGAATGGCAAGCATGGCTCATTCCTAATATGTATCTAATATATGCAAATGATTACAGACACTATATATTTGCGTGGAATTCGCCATCTTTCGCTGTTATGCAAGTAAGCATTTTAAATTTCAATTCGTTGATCGAAAGATTCGCTTAGTAGTAGCGTTATCACCGGGAATGCGGAAAGTGTTAAGTAGTTAAGAGCCTATAAAGGGTCCAACCAGCGAGTACGTTTTCCAAGACTACTTAAGGTTGTACAGACCAAAAGTTAATACGTTACCTTATATTACCCCATCGGACGATTATTGTCAGTTTTCCTCGGTCCCTTACCGACCTCGGACTTTTTTATTACGCAAACTGTGGTAGATTTATTTCAGATTTTAGATTAATTTATTTAGATTTTAATAACCAATACTATAGCGGATGCCATTTATTAATAACAAATATATACAATTGTGACTATTTTCCTTATATTACAGCGCACAACCCTTAGTAGAAACCGCTTTCAACAACTGGGTGCTATTTCAAAAAACATACGACACACGAATAATTTAGCTAGACAAGTATTATCACTTAAAACAATGTTTTCTTCCTAGCAACAAACTTGTAATGCTACCAGGTTTCTTTATTGGAGAGAGAATTCGATGATTAAGAATTACTTTCGTTTTGAACAGGGGGTTTCTTTCACACCACGCAAAGTCAATGGAAGACATGATTGAAATTGCAATTTTGAAATATTATTTGTTGGTGTCAGTTTCTTTAAGAAATAAATATTCTTTTTTTTAACGAACGTCAGTGATGCTTCTAAAGTAGCCGATCATTACATTTTTAAAAACAAAAGCGAAATCTATTTATTTTAAGGATTCATTTCCCGATGGGATTCTAACTATTTTTCCAAATGACGGCTATCGTAAAGTAAAAGTGTGCCCATAGATGCGCATTTAAAAAAAAAAAAAAAACGATTTATTACCTTATTTTACTTGAACTATGTATTTCAGTATTGGATTCCTGGTTGTAATTTATTTCACTGTCTCAGTCTCTGGTAAGAGCATTTCGTTTTATATTATATGGATTTCACCCATCAGATTGTTCAGTAACATTACGTACAGTTAATATATTTAGATGATAACTCTCTTTTTTAAACTCTTGTCTGTTACGAGCCATAATGTTCTAATGCGGAATTTGCCGTGGTTTTTCACTTTCACTTTTACTCTCTCTTGCTGTAATGTTTATAGCTATTCTGTACGTGGTCGTGGGGGGAAACAGCTCCGTCATTGTTCAAACCGTCAATTTGCATTACAATTGTAATCTTTTGTTATCAGGCAATTTGACATTTGAACATCGTATCATATTGGCGGGGAATTCGCTGTTAATTTCTATCTCTGTCAGGAGGATCAGGTGCAGATGTTGTGTTGTCCTGCGCTCTGGTGGAGGAGGGAGGGGGGGTGGGGAGCTTTGGTGCCACTGGAGAAAGAACCCTCTTCTCCCAAACTCCAGCAACATTGGTGTTAAGAGACCTGCCCATTTCGCCTGAAACTGCACCAGAAACCCTAACTCCCTACAATCATCCAGCAAGCCCGAATCCTGATGACATTATCTTTGAGGTCAAAGGTCAGTGTTTAACCCTCTGTTGTGACGATGATCACATGGGTTTTTGTTTTTGTTGTTTGGAGAGAAAAAAGCCCAGCTCCCTGCTATGTACCCCGAATCACTTTAAAATCCATTGTAATTTATAACACTGACAACTAATTTTCTCGTATAGGAGGTACAGTGCTGAAGGAACCAGTGAAGCTGCAGAAATATGAGATACTATTTGTAACATGCAATAAACTTATTCTGTGGCTAAATTAATGAAGTGCATTTCAAGTTCTGAATTGTGTGCCACAGAAATGAAAAACGCTCTTCTCAGTTTTGTACAGGAAAAGCCAATTGGAAAAATGAAATGGAATGATTTTTTTTTATCATGTGTGTTTCACAAAAATGCCCTTTTGCAAACAAAATTATTGTTATGTGGCACTTTCGTATTTTTTCCACAAAATAAAAACCTTCACCCTCACCAGATAATGTAATGAGAATATGATTGAGGCTACATATTTTACCCTTCTCTACTGAAAAGTGACATCCCCGGAAATCCCTGAAGCGGATTCACTGCTCCATGCAGACTGCAATGAGCTTGAAGTGACCTGTGAAATCAGTCGCTTTTTCCCCCGGGGACCAGAAGAGGGTGCAGATATTGCTTATTTCATTGGTTCAGTGCAGCTTGAGGGGGGTGGTATTAGTCTCACCCTAGTATTGCGGACACTTCCCCATGGAAACGAGGAGGTGGATTCTGTTGCCACATCACTTATTCAAAACAAGTTGGAGCTTCCTCTAAGCAAATCAGGAACCCTGATGACTGAGGGTGAGAAATGTTATTATTTTATATCTTTACTTAATACTTTTCTTCGAAATACTAGTTTGTTGATGTTAGTTGATGTCTAGTTCAGTAAATCAAGATTGATGCGTATTAATATATGTACGTTGTTCATGTTCTTTTGCTTCAAGTGGCGTTCCTGGTATTCTCTCGCTCGCAGTCCTTAATGGCTCCTATCGGGGGTGAGGTTCTTTTGGACTGTGGATTCAGACAACAAGACTCTGCCCCACCGGAGTCACTAGGCCTTGAATGGCGCTTGCAGCACAGAGGGAAAGGCAACAGAGTGCTGGAGATGAAGACTCTAGAGATCGAGGAGGGTCCAACAGGTGTGACTGGCTAACAAAAGAAACCCTCTCAGATGTATTGTTTAGCAGTGTACCGCATGTTGTTAAAATAGAAATAACATTAATGACAGTAGTGCTAACCTCTCTGTCACATACATGGAACCATAACTCGCCATCTGTTCCCCACCGGAGAACTGAGGTTCATTGTGGATTCTCAGTATTTAATAATGGCAGAAATCTGCATTCCAACCAGAGTTTTGTTTCTGTTAGTGAGCGTGGAGAGGGAGGGGTCAAGTGTGGATCCGGCGCTCGTGTTCGGAGACGGAAACGTGTCGCTGTCTTTGATGAAGCTGAAGGTATCGGACGAAGGCACTTACATCTGCACTGTGAGCTCTGGGATGTTCCAGGCCCAACAGATCATTCAGCTTCACATCATGCGTGAGTCGGTCCCAGTCCTGGTTTGATCAACGTTACCACACATTCGCGGTCACAGTGACCACCGTTCCTTTTTTGCCCCGTGCTTGTTCGCTTGCCTCTTTAATGCTCGGGCTCCTCTCCTAAAAGGATGAGTGTTTGATCGTTTTATGAATGCAGTGTTTACATTTTCTCTTTTAATGCTCTTCAGAGCCCCCCCGTGTCTCTCTCTCTGTGGACAGCGTGGTATTTCAGGATGAGTTGCCCCAGAAAGTGAGCTGTCACTGTGAGCACTACTATCCTCTAGATGTTCAGGTCAGTATTTCAAATCTCCTGAAACAGGTTTGAGGAAAAGTGTCCAATATTTTTGTTTAACATGGGAATTTACTAGCAGAAAGAAATATTGGGGGAAATCCACTTAATGTATTACAATACGAACGCTTCCATAACAGTAAGAGTTCTGAATGCTAATCTTCCTCCAGACATTAAAATAGACCAATAACAGAGCCCCCGTTCCATTATTCATGAGCCATATAAAAAATGTTATGCACACCATGAACAAAAGTCAGAATCTCAAAAAAAATGATCCAAACAATATTAACCATGGTAATGAAGATGTAGCGAAACATGTTCCTTGGTATAAAGGTCATGTTAAATGAGGATTGGCTGATCCACTCTGACCTCTTTGCTCCTCAGGTGGAGTGGCTGTCTCTCTCCCCTTCCATGTCGGAGCCCGTCTCCCTGTCCAAGGAAGCTTCTCTGTCAAGCCACCGACAGTACAGCGACGGAACCCTCTCCCTCTCCTCCCACCTCACCCTCAGCCCCTCCGCCCAGCCCCCTGGAACCACAGTCACCTGCCGAGTATGCCACCTCTCCCTGGCCACACCCCTCTCCGTCAGCTTGACCGTGTCAACACCTGAGCCAGGTAGGCTAAATACCGTCAGTTATTTATTATACTTCGGTTCTGAGCAGGTATCATCTTATTTAGTGGGCAACCCTATTTATACACACACACTCCCAAATTAATCAGTACACATAACTTAAGCTGGTTTGTATTTATTTGAAAGCAACACTGGGGTAATATAGATGGTGACACATTGATCGAGCATAGAATCAGTTGGGTTTTTAATCAACAGATTGATTCTTCAAATAAGAAACATTCAAAAGTGAGTCAGATACGATCAACAAATGACTATGTTCGTGTGAATTCTGCATACACGGGAGTGCTGTTTACACCCCTATATATGCCTACCTACATATGCATGCAATTGAAAAAGTTCTGTTTATGAATGAAGGAGAATTGAATTGGAGACAGGATTTCGTGACATTGTATAGCTAGTTTTTGTTTTTGTGAATTTAACAGGGCAGTCCTACTGGATTGTAGGCGGTCTGTTGTTGGCGACCGTTCTCTTTTTCTACCAGTTGCTGAACTAGGCAAGTATCTATTAGTCGATATAGTGTCATTGTTGGAGTCGTTATTGAATGGTGCTGGGGAAGTCTGTCTCATTCTTTGTAAAAATAAAAAAATTCTATTTAATGAAAAAATAAACCCTGTGAATACATTTTTAGAATGAATGCCAGTTTTATTTTTCATTTTAATTTGATGTATTAAATCCATTGATCTCTTACTACATTTGTTACTTTTCTGTCATTGACAATATAAATGTATGTTCATTTCTTATTTAAGATCACTGAATAGTATGCAGTCAAGATAGGAAGTTTTTTGTTCAGAATACTGAATTATTTGATTCCTGTCATCATGTGAAAAATTTTTTAAACACTGCAAGAAACATTTTAGTAATGACAAATGTGTTAAGTTTTTGACACTGTGACACTCACTGTTGCTTTAACTGAAAACAATAAAATGTGTCTCGCTCTCCATTGTATACAGCAATGTGTGTAATCACAATAATCAGCAGTCACAATGCATGTTGATGATTTCTTTATTGACATAAGCAAAAGTGGTAAGCAAATAGACATGCGTTTAAATTAATAAAATTTGATATATTTCAGTCACTCCTCACAATATCTGAGCATTTTAGTTACCCTTGAGTCATTGCTTTTTATCCTTTTCATTCGGAGATGCAATTTGTGTAGATATAGCTTAACATTTTACAATACGTCAAATAAACTCTGAAGGTCTTTGACTGAAACTTTTTGCTTTCCAATATGACCAACAATTGGAAAACTAGCATATCAACTGATCTGGTTCCGTATTTTGTTTCTTAAACATGACATTTCAGCAATAATTGTTTTTTACCCACTCTTTTTTATTTTCTCTTTTAAGCAAGTGACCCACAAACACATAACAAAATATAGCATCTGGCGAGGTCTTGAGTATGAATGAGCGACAGTATCAGAAAAATAACAGGGTTCTTCCTCACACAGCACTCTGGGGAGAGGAAATGAGGAGTTTGTTCGTCAGGTGACAGCTATGGGGACCATTTGCCATGCAAGCCATCCTAGGCACAAATGATGTCCCATTGTGCCCAGAGCGGGGAGAGTGTGCTTCTGCACACAATCAGGAGAGAGCGTGGGGACTAGACATCACTGCCCCTGACAACACACGTTCACTGCATAGCAATGTGATCAGAACCGGCCACTGCATATTGGCAATTCTGCAAAGTCTGTTAAGAATGGATAAATAAATGTGTACTGAAGTATCTTTTTGTCATGAATACATTTAAAACTTGTATTACCTATTATAGTGTCATCATCAGAGGGATTCAGTAATTACAGACCATAGGAAAAAGACTGATAAGCAGAGATTGTCTTTCGTTTGTGTATTTTAATGGTTTGCCTTGCTGTCTGTTGCTTTGTCGCTCTGTCTCACCGTGGCACAAGCACAGAGACAAGCTAAGTAACTGACTCGGGAGATTTAGTCCGCGTTTTCTGTCGCCTCTCTGATTCTCTCACTTTCTCTCCACCTTCCACTCTTAACATTCAGAGTTTCAGCAAGTGAGAGAAACAGTGAGAGAACAATATAACAGACAAAGAAAACAAACGCCAGAAAAAACTAATTCTGGAAAAGCTACTAGCTACATTTTAGTTCACAGAAACGCACACAAAACAAATAGTGACTTTGTATTATTATTATTATTAGTAGTAGTAGTAGTAATAATAGCAGTAGTAATAGGAGGAGGATCTGGAAGGTTGTTAGGTATGTCAGTATCAATTTACAAATGTAGGAAGCTTTTGAAAGGTACAATGAAGAAGCTTTGGAGCAATTTGGATACAAAAAACAGAATCCGTATATCCTGCTCTGTTTCCCTCTGCCCTGTATATTCATTGTTTTCCTCTCACAACCTAGTCTACCCCTTCCTGTCTCAGATCCATGGCAGTTATTATCACCTACTTCTTTCCTCTCTGGGTTTCTCTCTCTGTCCTCTTTGTGTGTGTGTGTGTGTGTGTGTGTGTGTGCGTGTGTGTGTGTGTGTGTGTCTATAGGAGCCTCCAATACCGGTTGATAATATGCAAATAACATAGAGGAAAGAGTGAGAGACCGTGGAAACAGAGAGAGGGAAGAGTGACAGACCGTCCGACACAGAGGGCTTGGGAAAAGGAGGAAAGGGAGGGAAAAGAGCAAAGGGATATCGTCATCTACACACTACCATCACGTTTAAGTGCAAGATGGTTGAATGGAAGACTTCTGTGTTGTGAGAGGGAGGCTGTGAGGCATGGGGGGGGGGGGGGGGGGTTGTGGGTGTTTTTTATTT
>JAOYSI010005866.1:0-13245 GCA_025775065.1 Hiodon alosoides
TTTAAAGTACCGGTGCAATGATTCCATAATACAATTTTTAAAAACAACTGTGCACAAACACAAAGATGTCATCTTTTCAGTCACACGGGATTCGCTTACAACTTAAGTTGGTAGACGGCACGAGACAATCTTAAATCATTTGCAACGGATGCCGAAGTAACCCATTCGTGTAGGCTACGAGACAGAAACATGGCCTCAATAGGTTAAGACTCACCTAGCTGTAATTCATGTGGTCCGTGCTAGGATATTTAGACAGAAACCGACGGCACCCAACCTTCATTAATTTTGATTTAAAATAGGAGTATTTATGAATGAAACCTTAGTGTTCAAGACACGCCCACACAGCAAGGTCTGGACGTGACGTAAAGACCTGTAACTGTGAAGCGGGGATACGCAGATCGCCACGAATATTAAGATATGGTCTGTCAAAAGATTCCTTACCCGCTATTTGTCAGATAACGAACAACAATAATAGCTGCAGTTAGCAGTTATCCGTAGTTGTTGAGAAAAAGACTACAGGTCTTGAAATACTACACCCTTATGGACTTCATAATCTTAGCATGACTAACAAACAAACAAATAACCATTGTTGCTTCTACAATACTAGCATTAAAATTATACGTAACGAAGGGGTCTAGGAAGTTGCATGGGTTGGCGTGTTTCTCTGTCCCTGTTATGTCATAACATGCAACAGCGTAATTTGTTTCCATAGCGCCAGGAGTGTCGCGGGAATTACTGCGAACTGGTGCATTGATCATTGATAATATATAGTGCCACTTCCCCTTTTTATCATATCAAAGTGTTGGTTGTTGGGCTGGATTTTCTGTTACGTCCAAAGACTGAACAATTTACTAATAAAAATGATTTGTGCGTGCGTTTGTATGTTTCTATATACCCTCCTCTATATTTCAATTTTACTCCATCAGACGCTCTCGTTGCGCCTCCTCCTGGTAGTAATGGCGCATAGTCTAACAGTTGGAACGGTTTTTATTATTCCATATTCTAAACTCGTAGATTATAAATTATATACAATTTGGTCGTGACTGCATTCAATTGCTTTTTGCCATTTCTGATATGACTACGTTTAACCAGGTTTTGGCAGGCTTAATTTGTTTAATACGAATGAGTCGGTTGCAACACTACATTCCCCAGAATGCACCCCCCTAACCCGGAACCGGCTAAATATTCTTTGAACCGTAAGTCGACCTTCTGGGTAAGTTGTCAGTGTCCTTGTTTATCGGTCGCACAGTTTCTGTCTGGTTTGAAGATACCGTTTGGAGGTTCCCGTTAGATCCTCTCTTTTCCCGTTTTTAACAAGTTTAGTATCAGCAGAATGTTGGCAGCCAGGATCCTTCTCCGACGGTCCCTCCCTCATTTGCGCCAATCCCGGTTTTACGCAGAGGCGACCGCCGCCTCTTCTCAGATGTCCTTCACCTTCGCCTCGCCAACTCAGGTATGGGGAGTCTGATGTTGACTGCCTGGCCTTGTGCATCCAAACACGAATTCAGTAACTGACAAACTTTTTCAGATTTGAAATAAGTGTAACCACCAGTATGCATTCGACGGGATTATAACGAATTTAACTGGCCTAGTAAAGGATGTCACAGCTTGCTGTCCAGTGGGATACTTTGCTAGCTTTAGATAGCCGGCTAGCGAGGAAAATGTTACATTTTGAGATTATGGAACTGTTATCGTAATTCGATTTTTCAAGACCTGTGAATCCCAACCCTGGATTTATAATTAAACAAACGTAATTAATACAGTATTTCTTTGCATACCCAATTCTCCGTTATATGGCTTGCAATGCTCTGCTACTGTAACTTAAACGGTACTGACCATTTAAGCAGTTATAGCCGACAAAATACTGAGGTCATGATGAAAATACAACGTCCAGTTTAAATAAAAACACCCCTTAGAAAAAAGTAGATATATTTTATGCCTTATTAAAAAACGCGGAATTACTTTTTGTGTCATTTAAAAAATAAAATGTTTATTGTGAGGCCTGAAGTGTGAAACACTGGTTTCGGTCTGTTCAGTGGACTGGACTATTTAGCTCAACAGCGTATTCCTGATAAATAATTACTAAAGTATAATTATGCGTTCTGTAGACATAAAACATTAAGCCTGCTAAATCTAATGTTAAATCTAGATTTGTCGATATGAATCTTAGTAACGACATGTTTGCGAGTTAGATTAAGTTTTACTAAAAGCTACGTGAAGTTTGTCGTTTTTTTACTGCTTCTAAATTAAACAATAAACCCTCCAAGCACGAATGAAACGCAAACCATTTATTCAGATTTAATACCGGCTATGCGTGTAAGGCAAAAGTCGTCAGTGTAATTCTGCTATTTAGGGAGTTTGCCTTTGTTACGACGTGGTGTGTGTTTATAACGATGTTTTTTTATATTGCTATATGTAAGCCTGATGTGTTTGTGTGCTTTGCAGGTATTTTACAAAGAAGCTAATGTAAAACAGATAGACGTCCCGACGTTGACGGGGGCGTTTGGTATCCTCCCGGCTCACGTCCCCACGCTGCAAGTCCTGCGGCCCGGTGTGGTCACGGTTTTCGTTGATGAGGGTTCGGCCACAAAGTACTTTGGTGAGGAACTTGATTAGTCAAAACGGATAATCGAATGTTTATTTAACAGTATGCGCGTTCCGATCCGAGATGCATCAAATCCAGTGGTAGGAATTTGTTGCCTACCTTCTCTCGTATCGGATGTAAGGGGTGGTCGAGTTGTTATAGAAATTCGTAGAAACGGACCGTACGAAATTAAAACGCTAATTCTCCTTCCCTACGTAATGTTATGCATAGTAACGAACTTTAAAAAATCTTAATTGAGTTTTGAAACACCTTGGTTCTAGGGATTGTTTTTTAAAGGCAAACAAAATAGCAAATTCCTTCCGGAACATTCTTAATATCTCCCAGCCTTGCAAAGGCTGCAATTATCAAAGGAGCATGAAATTCTGTATTCTTCCAGCAAGAAAGGCTGAATTAGTCTCAATGCCTGACATTTAAGCAGCTCCGTCCATCCACTGAAGAATATTGTATGTCAGCTTCTATGCACGTTGAACAGGTTGACACGATCTCCTGGTGTCTGTTCAAGCTAATCCAAAAAGAATATAACCTTGCTGCTCAGATCTTAATAATAGTTTAACATGCACTTGCAGTAGTTTTACAATGTCTGTGGTCCTGGATCAAGAGTTTCTTGTCTCTGTCAGCCAATCGTCAGAAGTTCATTAATTTTAGTTTATACAGATGCAGGGAGTTTCACTGTATAAATCAAGAGAACATTTGATTTGGATGTCGTGTATGTGTCAGTTTTTGAGTGGCGTGCGTCTCCGTTTGCAGTGAGCAGCGGTTCGGTCACGGTGAACGCCGACTCCTCTGTGCAGCTGCTGGCGGAGGAAGCCGTTCCGCTCGATTGCCTGGACCTCTCTGTGAGTTCTTCAACGCCTGGGAGTGTGACGCCTTGACGTAATCGCGCTGACCTGGTCAACGTGCGCTCTTTTTTTTTTTGGCCTGAGAATGAGCACCTGTGCAATGTCAGTTTTGTCTGTTTCTCTGTGAAGCTCTTCCTCCGATGAAGATGGTTAACATTGTTCAGGTTTTGTTTTTGTTACTTTGTTATGTTATGTGCCGTCTCCCTGTCTTGTCTGTGCTCTCGTTAAATTGCGTGTGGGGAAAATGGGCTCTGATTTCAAAGAATGTTTCCAAATACGTTTGAGCATGGGCGGGGAATTGAGAAACGGAGAAAGCGAAAGTGACGGCCCTGTTTAGCGTTTTCTGCTCATTGTCCTCAGGCTGCTAAAGCTAACCTGGAGAAGGCCCAGGCTGAGCTAATGAGCGCCTCCGGAGACGCGGCCAGAGCAGAGGCCCAGATCAGCGTCGACGCAAACGAGGCCATCGTCAAGGCGCTGGAGTAGAAGAGGCGGGTTCCGCGGCGTCGGTTACAGGTGAACAGAGGCGACCGGTCTCGCGCACACCAGTTACGGACCCAGAGAGCCTCTCACGTGTCTGTGAGGGTCATTAGATGATGATATTTAAGCCTTGCTTTTTGTTTGTTTTTTTCCCTCTGTGGTATCCTATACTTGCATATAGTGTTTCTGGATTCATTTAACTTGATATTTGTATGCAACACACAGGTTTTATTGCAACACACAGGTCTGTAACGATTAAATGTACTCACCCATGGGTTTTTCCCCCCTTCTTTTTAGATGATGTGTTAACTTGGTATACACGGGGACTACGCTATCCAGCTGTCACATTTCCTGTCCGGTCAATAACTGCAAGAACGTTGCTTTGTACAGTGGAGGAAATCACAAATAAAATGTATTTAGAGTAACCAATCGGTTTGTTTAATGTGTTTAATGGCCTCACCTCATTGGTCCATCTCCCAGCTGTTGACATACCGAGCCCTTCTTTCCTTACAGTGAGGGACACTACCTGAGCCTGTTGTCACACACACACACACCCTTTGACTGCACTGTAGGCTGTGTGTCTGTGTGTGTGGATAATCCTCACCCTCGTGGGGCCACAGAGTGTGGTTGGTTTGCTCTGTTGCTCCTCTTCAGTTGTTTGAGATCCTTGTTAGAGTATCAACTTTGAGTGGCCTGGTGTTTCAGGTATAAATTGGTCATTAATTGATTGGTCACTCTGAAACCAGTATATGCGGCCAATATTGGCTTTGGCTGCTTGTCCCTGTAATGGAAAAGTGTCCCTGTGTTAAGCATAAGCAGTACTACTTTCTGCCAGAGGATGTCAGTAAAGTACTCCTCTTAGATTCTTAAGAACCACCAGGGCCAATTCTCAATACCAGCTATATATTCTGAAATGGCCATGAGCAAGTTTATCACATTTTAAAATGGGAGGTGGTGTACCTTGTACTTGGTCGATACTCTGGCCAGTAAGGGTTTTAAAAACATAAATAAATGTTTTCCAATGCCAGGAAAGCGTCTAATTATCGGTGAAGTGGGAGGGGAAAACACAACTTGATAAAACCACAGTATAGGGTTAGGGTTAGATGAGGTTTTTAATAAAAGAGATGTTGTTATGGACTGAGCGGTGGTTAGACGTACCAAGCACATGGCCATGTTTTACGAGAGTCTCCACAGCATGCTTGAACTTCCTGCCGTCCTGTGGGTAGATCGCCCGCCTCCTGCTTTTCAATCTGCACAAAGGAAATCCTTTGGGATCCAAAGGGATATTTGTCAAAGCTGCTCTCTGCCTGTACCTTCCAGCCTCGTCGGATTTCGTTGCTTATGGGACTGAAACCAGAACGGTTCCCTGTGTCGGGACCGTGTCGGGACACTCGTTTTCGCCCTAGGCATTGGTCGGGTTCACCCTCGCCGTGCGGCGCTGTTGCCCGAGATCGGGGTGGTGGCGGATTAATACTGCAGTCCATGGGACGTCGCAACGTAACACTGCTCTTTGAATTTCACCACTCCTCTCTAATACTTTAATCAAGTATTATTCAGTAGGCCCAATAAAAGTTTTGGGGAAGATGCGGGCTGGACAGGCGAGGGTTAAGTCGTTATCATGCCGTGAGTGCATTTCCATTTGGGTAGTAATGTGATTGATTGATTTTTATTCTGTTTTGGTTGACACTTCAGCTTGGAAATGTAAAATGGAAAAACTCAACTGTTCTATCCTATTTTAAATTACTATCTTTATGCCCCGTCCTGTGAAGTGGCTACTGTGTCCATGGAACTGGGCGTGGTACATGGCTGGGACTGGTGTGCTGAATTTCCCTAGCCTTTTCGCTGCAGCTGATTAAGTTCTGCAGTGCTCCAGAGATTTCAGGGAGCAGGGTGTCACATTCCAGGCCAGTGAGGTGTGCGGGAGGCCTGGGAAGGGTGAAGACTGAGCTGGCTGGTTTGGACCTCCTCCACCCTCAGCTCCTCCACGGTTTTCGTGATGGCCCTTGTTAGGCAAAACGGAAGCAGGTTTAAATGTTTAGAAGAACATTTTATTCTTCATGCTAATAATGACTGTGCTATCAATGATATAGTAAATCTCGGTTTAGATTGCAGCATAAATATATCCGGCCCATTTCATAATGCATGTTTTTGGGATAACTTTCTGAATTGTGAACAAAATGATGAAAATCCTTGTCTCACTAATTTTTAACATCTAATGACATGGATTTGTGTCTCACCTGGTTACACGTTCAGAAACGAAAAAGTATTGGCGTAGGCCACTGACAATCTTTGCTGACTGTTTTTTTTTTTTTTTACCTGCTTGAGATTGAATTTATGGGTCCTGTAGAAGTAGGGGCCCAGGAACCCAAGCTTTATTGGCAACAGTTAGCCACGTGTTTCCGAACCAACAGGCTTCAGTTCTGTGCATCACCCTCACATGATGTGAGTTCATCTCCAAGAGTATGTTTCCTGGTTCCTTCGTGGACACGCTGAATCACGGGGGCTTGTAAAACTCACCAGCACACAATCTGATGCACGCTTTAGTCCGTTTCGTGCATGCGTGCGCACACACTCACTCCTGAGTCACCGTGGGCGTTTTACAAGGCGCCCGGTCGCATTCTAAACTGCAGAAGAATGTGGAAAAGTTGTAATCTGAACAAAAATCGAACCCAAGCTGCTACCCCTGCCTTTTAAGTGCTGCGTTAATGTGGAGTTACCTCACATTAACGCAGGAAGTTTACAGACACTGGAATTTAAAACCCATTTCTGTCTTCTTGTCGTCTGCTCTGATGATTATAAAAGTAGGAAACTGAAATTTGATCTCGCTCGCCGTCATGTTACAGCGAACGTCCTTCCGGTCTCTTCTGCACTGACCTGCCCCTCTCCATCAGACCATCAGTTTCCATCAGTCATTTTCCACCAAGCGTGTTTCTGCTGGGGATATCCAAAGCCGGCATACCTCCTACGATATACTGCCACCAGGTCATCCAGGGCTGGCATTCCAGTGAAATTATGACGCCCGTGTGCTAAAGCCTGAGCCCCCTCCCGTTGTGTTCATTGATCGTGCCAGCTGGCTGAGATATGCACGAGTTCCTTCTGAGTGGCCAGGGACTGCTGAGAAGATTCAGAGAATTGCAGCGTTCTCGTTAAAAGGCGCAATGTTTTACGGTGGAAAAGTCCTTGCCTCGACAGCTGGCTCACGCGTTCAGACCTGCTGACTGCACAGCTCTCTGGGTTGCCAGGTGACTACACAGCTCTCTGGGTTGCCAGGTGAGGACACAGCTCTCTGGGTTGCCAGGTGAGGACACAGCTCTCTGGGTTGCCAGGTGACTACACAGCTCTCTGAGTTGCCAGGTGACTATGCATCTCTCTGGGTTGCCAGGTGACTATGCATCTCTCTGGGTTGCCAGGTGACTATGCATCTCTCTGGGTTGCCAGGTGACTACGCAGCTCTCTGGGTTGCCAGGTGACTACACAGCTCTCTGGGTTGCCAGGTGAGGTCACGCCCTTACAGACCTCCTCTCGCGTATGTCCCGGCCGCCCAGAGTTTGTCCTGGCTTTCTCTGTGGTACGGGAGTGCTTCAGAAGAGACCCAATTGCACACAGAGATGAGTCTGCTGGTATCCTTCCTCTCTCAAACACAATACCTCTAACATCGGTCAGAGTTCTGTGCTCTGATTCGCAGTGACTAATGAAACCAAAGTGCACCTGAGGACAACATGTTTAGCCAGATGAGGCTGGAGAAACTGTCAGACATTGCATAAGACCTGTTGAGTAAATACTGGGCCTGTTTTTGACATCTTTTGATAGTGACGTAACGAGAAAATTGTGTTTTTGCCAATATTTATTTTTTTATGTGACGTTCTTGACCTGGTGATTATAGCAATACAAAATGAGTCATGTAACCAATTATGTCATCAAAATTGAAGTAATTGAACAGAAATGATGACGACTTTTTAACCCCACTGTACCTAATAATAGATTCAACCCCGTTGCTCCTGAATGAATGGTAAGAGGAGCAATTTATTGGTGTCACCAGTGTCCCACTAATCTTGATGATACTACCTGCTACCTGGTTCCATCAGTTTGATCTGTACTTTATAATGTTTGGTTCAAAGTAGGATTGGTTTGGAAATGAAGGTTGAGTCGGGGGAAGTTTGCTTAAATTTACTCAGATGTGTAAAAATGACTGATTGAGGGACTTAGATTGCGGAGTGAGTTCTTAGAATCTGGAAAGATTTAAGGTTTAAATGGAGGCCACCCAGATGCCTAAAAGCGATGAAGCTGTCTGTGATAGATAAAGAATAAACCACCGGCTGGACCGAAGTTGGTTCGGGGGTTAAAAGAGCTGGCAGAGCAAGAGAGAAAAGTTGGGGGGGGGGGTAAGGAGAGGATGAGCTGATGACGTCTGGAGGGAGGTCTATTTTAAGCATCTGATAAAGAGCCGCTGTGCTTTCTGCTTACTGTACGTCACAAATGAAATCAGGGTCTGCTGGCCTTGAAGCACTGGCCCATGTGACTGACGATGACCTTCTGCACCGCTGATTAGATTACTGCCCAGGGGAACGGCGCAGAGCCCGGCGAGGGCTTTCCTTAAACCAGGGTAACAGAGCGAGTGAGGAACTAGCCGTCGTTGGCATCGACGAGCATGAAACTTACTCGACCGGCGTGAACAGAATGTTATTTACCCTCAATGCGCAAATTTCGCCCGCTCCACTTGGAACCCGTGGCTGTTATAATCAGGAAGTTGGCCATATGGAACAGGAGTTTTCAGTATGTTTTCTTTGCGTTTTTGGAACGGCCACCTCCTACATTACACGGTTTTAGCTTTTGCCCTCTGTCTGAATTCCCAGCGCCAGTGCGCTATTTTGACACCACTGCTATGAGAGCCGGCCTCCTGCTTGTCCCCAGAGTTCGTCTCACGTTGACCGTTAAACAAATTACCGAAATAAATCTAAAAATGCAAACGCTGTGGCCGCGCCAGGTGTCGTAGAGACTCCTGGAAAACATAAAGAGAGTTTTAGTAGCTTAGCCAGCGGAGGCAATAATAGTGACAGTGACAAGCTACAAGACTGAGAAACCATATAAGGTAACAATTACCAAGTCCATGAGAATAGACTGTTTATTACGCACTGTTTAAATAAGGCTTCGTGAACAACCACCTGAATACCATATTGCCACTCTGCAATGGAATGTATTGCATTTAAAGGACGGACACATGTAAGAAGCCAGAGCCGCTTGACGTCCTTCAAGCTTACAACTGATCAATTTATTGCAACTCATTTGATCAAAGGAAGTGGAAATGAGATCCTGATGAATAATGATTAGAAATATGCATGTGAGTGGCCGCATGCATCTATAACGAAGAAATTTCACAAGTAGAAAACGGAATTGTCTATTTTGCTGTGGACTGGGGTTTTTTTTAAATTGAATCTATGAATAGCTTTTACCTTTAACCTTTCGTACCTTGGTTAGAACATACTTCTATGTTGTCTTTTTTGGCCCTGCACTGTATGTACGGTATGTGAAATTTCTTGCATATTTCCGGTAAACAATAGCTTACGTAATAGTCAGCCAGTTTCTGGTTTGTCGACCGGGTTATTGGCTGCACCCTGCCCTCTTTGGAAATCCGACTGACTCAGCCCTGCTCGTCTCTAGACCAGGTGTGGTCGGATTATGGCTAGTTTGCACAAGGAGCATTGCATTACACCTGTCACTGGAGCGGCTGGCACACAGGTGGTGACCCTCTAAATAAGCCCATTGTGATTGGACACGTGGGTGTTTTTTCTTTAAAAGCTCAACCACTGCCAGCACACTGACTATTTTTGCTCAGAAGTTTACATTTTTGAGGTTGTGTCACCAGATTTATTTGTTTAATCATGGAGGCACAATGGAACAATGTGCATTGTGGGTTCCAGCAACGTCATTCAAACTTTCGTGTAACCTCCCAACACGCTTCCTGTTTGTGAGGTGGCTGATTGAAGGTCACAGGTGTGTGAGTGTTTTTTTTTTTGTTTTTTTTAAACCTGTCCTAGTGATTTAGGAGGGTATGGCCATCTAAATCAAGGTTGGCACGTTTACTGATCCCACATTGGCACACTGACTAATTTTTCGGACACAAGAAGGGAAAGGTGCAGTTCACTTGTCCAGATTGGAATTCTCCACACCCACGCACCGATACGGCCGCAGTTACATTTCTCAGCATACCGGAAATCCACGGTATATCCTGACTCCCTTTTCCTGTTATGTTGTTTTTATTGTTTCACATCTACCCTGTGAATCTTTAAAAATATTTTGCAATTGCCAAAGAGAAAATCTTTTTTTAAATTACCTTTATTTATCATGTTTTGTTTTAGTTTTTTTTTTAATATGATGCTCTGGTTAATGGTGTGGATGGCTGAAGAGGACAACCTTATTATACAATGTCAAAAGTTCCTGAAGTCACAAAGACAAGCATTTGGAATAAACAGACCGGGAGGTAGACATTAGGTAGGCACTGACACCGACACAACTGACAGAGGTGAGAGGAAATGGTGGCAGTCCTAAAATGTACAAAGAGGGAGTCGCTGCGGTGAAGGACACACAAAAAAGGACGTACTTCAAACTGCAAAACCCCAACTGATTTATCCTGAAAAAAAGGTACAGATGATCGCATGTTGATTTCTCACTACTTGAATCTGATGGGCATTTATTCACAATCACCCAGTGAGCCTTGGGAAGCACTATGACCCCTCTAATTGGGTTTTTTTGGATTTCTTTTGCTTTTCAAATCACCTTTATCCTGTGTATGAATCCGCATTGAATGAATGAATAAGAGACAAAACAGAAAGACGTCGTCATAACTTCCTTTAAAAGGTAAAGAATGCAATAGCTTTGAAAGAGGGTCTTTTACACATGCACAGAGGACCTTTGTTTTGATTTTAAAAGGGTTTGCCAATAATATATATATGCCATTCTCTGACCATTCTGCTATATTATTTTGGGCTCATTCAAACACAAAACAACTGTCCTGACGTAAGAGGTAGGATAACGCACAGGTTTTTCGTACCCAAATAAAAGACATATCGTGCATCCAGTAAATTGGCATTGTGTTGTAGTGTCGGGTACAAGCTTCAGTTTTGGTGCCATAGCTCGCTTTCTGCCGCCTCGGCCACTCTCCCGGGGGGCTCCAGCGCATGGGCACAATCACTCACTCGCGGTTACCACCACCCGCTCTGACTGCGCTGTCGTAGGTGGGGGCATGCACCGGCAGGCCCTCCAGGTGGATGACACAAGCGGTGAGCAGAACTGAGGGTGAGCAACCGGCCCGTCGGTCTTCCGAAGGTGGCCGGTGCGTTGCAGAGAACGAAAGGGAGAACCCAGAAGTGCCGAAACCCACGCGCGATGAAGGCTATCTTCTGTCATGCGGCCTCTGGGCTAGCTAGTTACTCTTCCCTTGGAGCTGATACATTTTCATCCAATCAGAGAAGGCATCAGTTAACCAGGCAATGCTACTGTACACTCTCCATCTTATATACTCCTGCACCGTGTGGCTTTCCAAACGCTACACTGCAGTGCTAAAACAGTAGCCAGGTACGCAGCGGGCGAAGGTGATCACCCTCGCCACGAGACGGTTCACGGGAGCGGAAACCAAAATGATATAAATGCATTTTCCAGCGTTTTGTAAATGAAAATTCATTCTGAGTTTCTCGATTTAATTTGAATTACTGAGTAGTGTAATTAAACAGTATCCTGTCGTTTAAATGGTAGTATTTACTCTGGGACTGGGTATCTGATGTTAGCACAACGTAACAGTGTGTCAAGGCGACTGAAAAACGGCTATGGTGACCACGGTGTCCAGCACTGCGTGAACCCAAATATATAAGTAATTTCTATATCTGTCTCTCGCAACTGCCTCTAATTTTGAATTTTTAATCTCTGCGGTGAAGACTGTTCGTGCCGACCCCCGAGTGTAGCGCCATCTTTGCTGCGCATGTCCAGCGCCAGGGGTACAGTCATTGCTGACGGCTGCTTGCCAGACAGAATTCCTGTTCCCTTGCCACCGACATGCATGGTTCGTTCGTTACATTGCAAATGGAGTGGATGACTTTGAGATGACTCATGCACAGTGATTAGTTAACATTCCTTTTCGCTTTCTGTAACACACATTTATTTTGTTTGTTTCAAATGTAAAACGTATGGGCTTCCATTAACGGAGAAGCCCATGTACAATAACCGATTCACGATACGTGAGCAGCGACTACCTTTTCCGGCAGAAACGGTTTCCTCCCAGTCCAGTTAAATGGGTCTATTTGTACATGTACGTCAGTATCGTTGTAATGTGTTTTCCCGTCCTGTTGCCCAGTGATTTCTTTTCTGTCGTCACAGCAAGATTGTGCTTCGACAACCTCAGCGTCTACTTCGTTTACTTTTAATTAAGGTCGCTCTACCAAAAATCATTCTACGAGCAATTATACGCAGTATGGCTATTGCTAATATGTCCCTTAACATGACTTTACACGTGAAAATACAGTATGTTCTGCACAAACGCCAGGAAAAGTCGCAAATATCGATGTTAGTCTCTTCTGGAAGTTCTACCGGTTCAGTCAATAAACTATTTTATCTCGTGATCTACTTAGCGCATTGCACGCACACACATACATTGCGATAGTTCCAGGGCTGAAAGCCTAGGAGAGAGCAAGCGCAGCTACAGAGCTACCTTAAATCATTTGCTGACATTGCAATAACAAAACTCTTTACGCCTCTCGGAGACAAGTTATTGGGTGTCCAACCTCCGAGTTAAAGCAACGACAGCGCGCAGACCTACGTCATACTGTAATACTCTGGACGTAAGTGGACCGAAGTAGACATCATTCCTTTACATTTCCAGCTGAAACACACAGCTCGTGTTCTGTAGTAGCTTTCGAGTGCCGGTGCCTGGGTTTACTACCGTCTCTGTGTTTGATTTCTCCCCCAAGTGTGTTTGGTTGTAATATTCTAAAACTGGGGAAACTTCGAAAATCTGAAGCTTTGACGAGGAGCGTCAAAGTGATCGCTACAATAATTGGTAAGTTGCGTTTAAAAGTTTTCTGAAAATATCAAGCCTAATAAACGATTATTTAAAGGAATATGCATTTCCTTATGATCGGTATTAACACTGGTGATGACGGAAAGTAGTGTATTAGGTCATGTAATTCGCGTACCTGATACAATACAATGTCATTCTTAAAACAGTTGTTTTTCAACAAATAAGTTAAAGAAGTTATTTCTCAGACCGTATTATTTGTTTTCATATTCAATTCGTTGTGTATTAAACATTGACATAGCTCATTGTTTTAATATATA
>JAOYSI010005867.1:9007-20261 GCA_025775065.1 Hiodon alosoides
GCTTTCTGACTACCCCAGCACTCAGCAGTATGAATCACAGACAGCGGGGCTTTCTGACTACCCCAGCACTCAGCAGTATGAATCACAGACAGCGGGGCTTTCTGACTACCCCAGCACTCAGCAGTGTGAATCAGACAGCGGGGCTTTCTGACTACTCCATCAGTGTGAATCACAGACAGCGAGGCTTTCTAAAGACACCCGTACTTGGTGTGAAAAGCCCATCCGTAAGTCCCCCAAGTCTTAACCTCTGTTAACTACAGAAAGTGCACTGCGATGTGGGACACCCAGGCAACTCTCGGGCTCAGCTCATTTCCATGCATAAGTGTGCTGCCCAGGAAGAGAACACACCTCAGGGCCAATCACACGCGAGGATTGTCCTGCATGCACAACCTGCTCCCAACACACAGTTCCACATCAGCAACGGCCAATGACAACCTTGCACTGATTTGTATACAATTTACCCTTGTAGTTCTGTGTTATCTTTTATAGGCTAAAACTCTTTCCCTTCTTTCCTCTAGACTGGGGAGATGGAGGTGAAGAATCCTTTGTTTGATGACCATACACTACATCCTCACGGGAAACCCAAGTAATCTCTGGACAGACGCACACAAACACTGCCTTCAAAACTTTTTTTTTTTTTAAAGTACAGATAAATTTGGTCATCAGTCTCATTCCACATACACATTTAACAAATACAGATACACACATAGACAAAAAAACTTTTCCTGTTCTTTCTGCGATGCCAACCCAAACCCTCATAATAGCATAGAGATGACAAAAACTGAATAGCAGAGAAGAAAGAAAAGTGGCGATGGATTTTGCTGAAAAAAAACCTCTTAGGATCGTGGACACACTGCCCCGTGTGGACACTTGGGAACTTCATCTCAATTTCAACAGCTTGTCTTCTGCCGTCTTCACCTTTTGTTATGGTTGATCAGCACACTGTATTTCTCCTTTTTTTCTGACCTGAAATACCTTCTCTTAATGTATTACTTTTTAAGTTTTTGTTTATTTTTTATTCTTTGCGTTTCCTGGATGATATTCGGAATTGATGCTAGTTTGGGCTAGTTCTCCCTCCGACACCCTTTTGTGAGTCTTGCCAGGACAATGCTGTCGTCACTTTGGCTTCCGGTATAATCAGTGTTGTGTTTTTGCCTTCTTCGGGTTCTGTTGCTTTTTTCCCCCAGTTAGCCCTTTTTTGTTGCGATGAGATCGACATGCGTTAACAACATGCTCTCTGTTATTCACACACACACCTCTTCACCAGGGACATGAGTATGCTTTTAGAAATAGCCCTTACCTGTGCTACCCCTCTCTGCGAACCCACCCGGCTTCATAATTCAGCAACTGAGTTATTCGAGGGAACGGTTAACGGCAGCACTGCCAATGAAACGGCTAAATTTCTCATCAGCTGGCAAAGGAAAACCCAAGGTAGAAAGCTGTGTGTTTGTTACCTTGATTTAGAGTGCCATCGGAATATATTTTCCCAACACCATCTAACAAATAAACAAAGCTTGAAAAGAGAACATTTTTCTTAATGTGCAATTTATTTAGCCTGTCTACAGAATAACTTCTAAACGTTTGCTCAGCACAAGACTTGTTCTGTTACTTACACCTTAACGTTGACCGTATAGAGCCTAGGCCACACTAAGTTATACATACTGTCACATGTTTCTGTTCTGTTCATGCCTCTGAAGGATGATACGGAATCTACTGGGTTTTTTTTTTTAATCAATCTGGTTTCAAACTATTTGGTTTAGTGTCCAAATTTTTTTTTAAATCATACAATGTAAGTTTTTAGTTTTTATCAAGTGTACCATTGTTTATGTATTATGGGTAATGCATAAGTGATCTCTCCAAGATTTTATTTTTTTTAAACTATGATTCGGTTCAGCGTGATAAAATATATACACATCTGCATCTCCTTCTGTGCAACTGGAACAGACCTGAGAAACGTCTTGTGTATTTGCCAAATGTTGCGTGGAATTCACTACCAGAACCCATCTGTCTAAATTCGATTAAATAATGCTCATGTTGTCAACTCGCATTCAACTGGGCACACCTCCCATGTAATATAAACATGTGTGTTTATTTTCAACTCCTATCTTGACTAATTTCTACTTACTGATTCTGGCTGATTTGAACCCTTCGGTGTTGACTGGAGCTCGTTAAGACATTGTGTATCAACACTTTGTTTTGTTTTTTTTAAAGCAAGTACAAAACCACTTGAATAATGCTCTGTTGATAGCGCAGTGCAGAAGTGGTTTCTGATGCGTGGTTGGAATCACTGTCAGAGGAACGTGTCTCGTTTGGTGTGACCGATCCGAAATCTGCTCAAAATCGAATGTGGTGGGCCTCCCTCTTTTAGTGGGAATTAAATGGCTTATGTCTCCTTGCTGAGACGGTTTTTTTTTTTTTTTTTTTTTTTTGATGAGTGAAGGCCTCTCCCAACATTCCAGTTCCTATCTTGATGGATGACAATCAATTTGCCCTACAGCTGCTGTTATTTCATAAGTGGGAAAAATGTCAAATCCTCTACAAAAATCATTATACAGACTCACACTTTTTTTTTCTGCAACTTATTTTCCCTCCACTGTAATTCTGATTGGACAAAGGCATTTAAAAACAAAATTAAATCCTGTCTTTTTAACCACTTGTTGCCTGAACCCACCCACAACCCCCGCCATGTTCATTTTCAGTACTAGGGCTTCCCACTGATACCATCCCCAGACTGATAGGGCTATCTTACAGTTCTGTACTTTTCACAAGGTGTAAGTGGGGAGGGGACAGTTAGGGGGACATCATGTTTGAACAGAGTTGGGCCATTAAGGTCATTGTAACGCTGGATGGTGGCAGGAAAGCGACCATTAGACTGTTTTTTTTTTTTATCAAGGTAGGAGTGCTGTTTGGGTTGGGGTGATATGTGTCCAACCTCTGAGTGCACCCAGGCTAGGATGTATCGAGTAAAAGGGCAAAGCGGAACGGTGGCTTTGAGATACCCACATCCTGCCCTCTCTAGCAACCACACCCCATGCTCTCGTCTTGGCAACATAATGTCAGTGAGAGGAGCGATCTTTTTTTATTTTATTTCTGGGACAGTCGGGCCTGCATGTAAACTGCAACTGTTCCCATCGCTGAAGTGGAATACTCAACAAAGATAAAATAAAAGCATTTATATTACATTAAAAGTCTGAAACTCTGCTGTGTTTCTTTGGTTAAATTAGATTGAAACAGAATAATTGGTGAGGGTGGCTTTTTTAACTTCCAAATGTCCCATAATCGCTTGAGGCCCAAAACACTTTTACACATTCTCTCTGGAAGGTGAACATTGTGTTTGAATAATATAAATTAAAAAAAACCCTTCTACAAAATTGAGTTAAATGTGCTAAACAGTAGTGGGCCTCTTCACATTTGAACCTTCTACCTAGGGTATTTAACCAGTACTCCACCTACTGGCCCATGCATAAACTATAATTGAGAGCACTCGGAAGGTGACGGAGCAGTCAGTTATGGTCGGCACATGGACGGTAAGACGCAAAGCCCTAGCCTGCCTCTCTCAGCGCAGAGGAAGTACAATCCATCCAGGAGTGTCCTCAATAGATTACCTAGGTTCCCATATCCAAGACCTGTCCTGAAAATTGGATTGGAGTCGTATGTGTATAAAGGAGATTACGTGGTTGTGATTGGTGATGCTGTACAGCCTGTTGGCCTAGCTCTGTGTCAGTTGTGCTGTGCGCCGTATTTAAGGATCAAGGTGACTAATTCGGTTACTGTTCAGCTTCACTTTCTTGTTTAACGCGGCAGTCATTGGGGTTCTGAAACCAGTGGCTAAGCCTGCTTATCCAGTTCCGGTTCCCCTCCTTTCCCCACCCCGGCTGCGTGCGGTTCCAGGTTAGTTTACAGCCTGTGCTGTCCATCTCTGCAGTGGGTGGTGGAGGGGTAAGTTATTGGTGTCTGTGTGTCTAGTCCCCATTGTCTCAGCCTCCCCACCCATCCCCACTCCCATGTTCCTTTCCGCACACTTAAGGGGACAGCGTCATTCAAAATGAACCAAAACCTGGTTTTGAGTTCCAGTTCCTCTGATGTATCGGATTCATTTCAACTCTCACCTTTGCATGGGATCCAGATAGAGACCCACCTGGTACGGTCCTACCTTTCCCTTTAAAATGGCCATAGCATGTGTCGCCTTTGACAGATTTCCTCGCTTTACATATTTTGACGCAACGTGTGCAATTACTGTGACGGTGGCCTGTTAAGTACGGCTTGGCATTGCCTCTCTAGGGCACTGCCACCTGCCCCTGGCACCGCCCGACTCATCTGAGCTGGCCTTCACGATCCACATAAGAACAATTGCGGCTATCAATACCCGTGCTGACCAGGCGGGCGGACACTGATTCAACGCTGTGATTTCATTGTGCGTTAACAGTAACAAGGCAGAGCAAAGGCCAGTTCTCTCAGGATCAGGAGGGGCATTGAACTCTGTGGAAAATCTGGGTTCAGATAAAAGGAGTGAGGAGCAGAGACAAGATCTGAGGACATCTGTCTTTTTTTTTCCCCTGAGCTAATCTTCAACAACACCAAAGCCCCCCTCCCCACTTAATCCGTATATGTCCTGCCTTTTCCCCCCACCGTCTCCCTGCACCCCTGGCTTCACTCGCATCTGAAGATCGACTGTACGCTTTCTACTCCAGTGTCTCTGCTTTGCATGACAATCCATCAAGTGCGTGGCGCGGCACAATGCCTGCTTCTGGGTTTGATGTCTTTGCAGCCTTTGACAGACTCATCGGCCTCCTGTGCCCCCCTCACTGGCTTTGTAATTGGCAGAGAAGGGGAGCGGGGGGGATCAAGTTGGCTGAGTGTGCTTGAAAGCCGGGGGGTGGATTGTTTGAGGGTGCTTCAAACTGAGACAGTGTTGTCGGTGGTGAAATGGAGGTGTGTGTGTGTGTGTGTGTATGTGTGTCTGTATCTGAGAATCACAGGTAGGATGCAGACACTTGCATATATACACAATTGAAATACAATCTTCTTTACCCACTGCCGGACATCTGGATTTATATATCACTGTGCCCCATTCCATCTGTGGAAAAGCTGCCTTGTAGCTAGACAGATAAAACTGTGGGGAGTTTGTCGGTTTTGGGGAACAGTTTAGTGGCTGGGGGTGGGTAGATGGGTTTGAGGAATCAAAGGGTTGCGACTTATTGTTTAAGACTGAAAGGCAGCTAATGGCCGGCCATCGCAACTCGGGCTCTCGAAGCCACAGGGAGCCCCGGGGCTCGATCGCACAATAACTCCTCCTCCCACCCCGCAGAGCGTCTTCCTGCCACAATCTTTGGTAAACGAAACTTGAGGGGGTACGGAATTGCATTGGCATTACGACCATCTACGCCCTCGAAATAATATACACAAACAATATATATGTTTTAAACAACTTACTTGTATTTGTCGGATATTCATAGCACTAATGAGATATTAGCTGTTAAACTGTTTAGAAAGTAAGGCGAGGATATTACAGTAAATCCCATCAAATCACCTTGAGTGCCAGATAAGTCTGATAGTCAACGTGTACGTCCTAACCTAATTTGTTGCCTGCTATCTTTTTTCACTGATCATAATTATTTCTGATCATATGATCACTTTTCTCTATTTTATGTATTTGGTTATTTGCGTCCGTTTAAACCTGACAAATGTAGCCTATGTATTAAGGGGGACAGCTTTGAGTATTTGTATTTAACGTATTTCATGCAACAGTCGTCGAGCTGACTTTTGGGCAGGACAATTAATTAAAAACTCTGGATAAGGACGTTAATTAAACGAATTCCTATTTATACATAAATGCGAATACGCACACGCACATTTAAACGCTCTAGTAAGGTGAATAAAATCCCAATTACTTGCGTTCTCGCCCAAAAGGTATTCTCGGTAATAGTGGTGATAAAGTCTGTTTCCAATTGTGCGGATTTTAATATCAAGGACAGCTCGTTAGAAGTAAATTATTTCAACAAACTGCGCATAATTAACTTTGCATATAAAATACACTTGCTAGTCTTCTATTCCTGAATAGCTATTTGCCGTTACTCTATTTAGCAATGTAAATATTCTTGACGGATCATCATTGGTTCTGTTGGGTATATCATTAAAAAGTACTTACGTAACCATGGACAATTAACCTGATATTAGACATTTGATTTGATGTATTGATATGAGTTTTAATTATTGAGAGGTCTTATAAATTGACGTGCTTCTTGACATTACATTTCTTGAATTAAGAAAATAAATCTATACCGTGGGTAACTTGCCCCCCATACCTGAGGTATAAACACCCCCCTCTGACGCGCCAACAACCCATAGAAAAAAATCAAGTTCATTCACAAATTCACCTTCAGCTGTGCCCCATTGCTCGGGTCCACCAATAGGAAAGAAGGTAATTTACATGCCGGCCTCTCACGCCAATTGATTAAGTAAGGCTGTGTAATTCAAGAGTAAAGTCTTTAGAGTGTAAGGGAGAAGTGGTCGCTGTTGGCGGTGAATGGTACGCCCAATGTATGCAATTGATGGCTGGTTCACGTAGAGTTGATAACTGCTCGCATTTCCATACAAGTGTTTTTCGAGGACGAGAGTGACAAACTACGTCGCGGATTGGACTCAATGCCTCAGGTCGAGAATAACCGCTGAAGGTTCAAGCGAAAGTTAATCTGCAGGTGGTATTTTAAAATATAGGACGACCTTCTCAATGTAATTTAGCTATTTTTGGATTTAGCGGAATGACAAACGCGTCAAGTTAGCTAAATATACAGTGATTTTTGCGTTTTAATCTGGTTTTATTCTTATTCAGTAGTATTCAACGTTAAAAACGGTTTGAGAATTATGTCCGAACGATCTCAGAGCCCAGTTACGGATTGTATTGGTCGACCATATGAGTCCAGTCGGGCCATGTACTCGCAAGTGTTGAGCCAAGAAGGTCTCGGGGGTGCGTCGCTGCAGTTCCCTCACGGTATGTTACAGGATCCAAGCATTCTCTTCAACAAGGCCTCGTATAACGGGATCGCTCCGCCGCAAACATTTTTTCCTTTTTCTGCGGTTGGAGGCGAATACAGACATTCCGAAATGCAAACGACTGACATGGGTCAACCGAGGCACTGGTATCCGTTCGCTGCTCCAGAGTACACGGGCCAAGTAGCAGGGGTTACTCCTACCACCCAACCCGCGAACTTGAGCCCCCCTATAGCCGAAACTAGGGAACAGATTAAAATGCCCGAAATAAAAACGGAGAAAGAAGGCGAGTATACTGCAAACGCGAAATTTCAACCTCAGTTTCCTCCATCCACCTCGTCCACCGTGGCCCCCAGCGTTTTTTACTCGAATCCTTGGAACCCTTCGTTCTGGCCTGGCCTAAGTCACATTGCGGCCCAGAATAATACTGCACCCTCGGCGTCAGCGGTTTCTTCTCCATCAATATCGCCGTCGCCCCCGGACAGCAGTTACTCTGGGGCAGGATTTTACCCCGTGGGTTCCACGGAGGCGATTTCCACTCCTCCGCTGCAGAACTCCAACGCTCGGAGTAGCGGTTCCTCCAGTGGTGGCGCCAGTGACTCCGAGGACGAGGTGAGGATAGTGTTTAAAATGTTTCCATGTTGTTAGCAGTATTGCTTTGTAATGCATTTCCTTGGAACCATTTGTTTTATTACGCAGTCGTTATTAAGGGGAATATTTATCCATGCATAGTATGTTGAACTGAGGTCTGCGATTGCAGGAAAACCTCTCCACAGAGGAACTGGAGCAGTTTGCCAAGGAGCTTAAGCACAAGCGCATCACTCTGGGCTTCACACAAGCAGATGTGGGACTGGCACTGGGGAATCTCTATGGTGAGTCTAGGGCAACCCGTAGCAACAAGTATCTGCCTTTCCTACCATCAACAACCCCCAACATCCGTTTATGGCAGTGGTTCTCAGATTTTCTCAGACTATTTAGACGGTGGAAGTACCTAGCACCTAAATTGAACAAAGTTGTTAAAACATGCACCCTACTCGCTAAATGAGTATAATGTGGCATTTCCACGTAATTGCTAATGTTACTTAAACTTGCTTGAAACTTAATTTGGAACATGCATATTCTAAACCCATTTTAGCCCTTCACGGACCACAAGTTGAACACGAACGGTTTAGACCCTCCGGAGGGTTTCTTCATGTTGATTTACCTAGGTCTGTTTAGCCATTGTCTTTTGAAGGGCAGTACTAAGCCTGCTTGTGACGATTACGCCACTATTTTGAAGAACAGTAAACCCGTTCAAACAAAAGCTACATATGCACAGTTTGCTGTAACTTTTGGATATCTCCGGTGCCCAGCTCTACCTGCACATGTGGTGTCCCACTAGGCCACCACCTCGGTCGGCTTTCCAGACTGACGACCTGTTGTGTTCCGTGCGCAGGGAAGATGTTCAGCCAGACGACCATTTGCCGCTTCGAAGCCCTGCAGCTGAGCTTCAAGAACATGTGCAAGCTGAAGCCACTGCTGCAAAGATGGCTGAACGAGGCGGAAACTTCCGACAACCCCCAAGATGTGAGTGTTGTGAATGAAATCGGATCTGTGGCGTGTCTGTCAGAAGTCTTACCTCTACATGTAGCAAGCCCTGAGGATGCCCTCTAGTGGACTCAAAAGGTACCAGACTGGCTGCGGGTTTGAGTGAAATGCCCTGTACTCATTGGGGTTCAGTGCTCTTGCCAGAGAAGCCTTACCCCAGTCATCGCATTGCCACATAATAGGCTGTTTTGCTGTTTCCTGTTTTAGGACTTCCTCTTCTCTTAGGAGATTGGGTTTTAATGAAGAGCGCGTTCTAAGTGCCTCCCGTTTCCCTGTCACCGTGTTCGCGCACCGGGTCTGATTCCTCTGTGGTTGTTAGAAATGGATGCTTCAGTTAATAGTGGTTTAAATAAGTTGCATTGGAAACTGTGTGTGGCGAGCTGGGAACCCTAATGAATCGATGTTGTTCACCATACAGATGTATAAGATTGAGCGAGTCTTTGTGGACACCAGGAAGAGGAAACGGAGGACGAGTCTGGAGGGAACTGTGCGCAGCGCTCTGGAATCCTACTTTGTCAAGTGCCCCAAACCCAACACGCAGGAGATCACGCACATCTCCGATGACCTGGGCCTGGAGAGAGATGTGAGTTTGTTTTCTGTCGCACACATTGCGTGTGTTCTTTTTATTGCTATTCAGTTCCTGTTGACGGTTTAATGACGTAGATCGGAACCTGCAACTTTGTTCCTGTGCCTCCAGCAGACTAAGGAAATTGCCTAGGTAGTAAAGATTTGGTCCATAATGGGAGCTAGCCTTTATTTTTTTCCCCCAATTGTGTGCCCTGTTAGTGTATCATTTAATCAGGCTATTGTATTTAAGACCTAAATGCAAGAGTCTTAAGACCAAAGTCATTAACCAAATGGAATATTGAGAAGTTGGCCTCTTCAGGCACATGCGTTTTTTACGTTCAACGCATATCTCCTGCTGCTTGGTTTCATTGCACCTTTCTGTGTGTAGCAGAGCCGGTTGGTTCCCTCCCAGCCTTGCTTGACTGGCTGCGTTGTCGTCCCTGTCAGGTTGTGCGCGTGTGGTTCTGCAACCGGCGTCAGAAGGGGAAGCGCCTGGCCCTACCGTTCGAGGACGAGTGTGCCGAGGGGCCTTACTTTGAGCAGGGCCCGCCTGTGGCCCACATGGGGGCCCCACACCTGCCAGGGCAAGGCTATTCTGGACCTTCCCACCCTGGAGCCCCGGCCCTGTACATGCCCTCTCTCCACAGGCCGGACGTTTTCAAACAGGCATTGCACCCTGGACTGGTGGGTCACTTGACCAGCTAAACCTCCTGTCCCCTCCACCACTACATTTTGAACCCCCGTTTCCCGCCGCTCTGCTTGGCCACTGACCTGCTGTTGCTCCAGTGATCGTTGCTCGCTGGCACTTCAGCAAGTGAAGTTCTGGCTTGGTTGGTCTGACGGTAGGCCTGGAAAAGTAATGGACCAAACCCGAGGTCTGGGCTCGGATGCTGGCCCGCACACGCCCTTTTCCACACAGCAGCGTCAATCCAGCTACTCCGGCGCGCCCAAGAAACATTCGGCCAGGAAGATCATTTGGGGACGGCATGGGGTGGATAATATTTTTAAATGTAACCATTTTAAAGCCTTGCGTGGGTCGGGATGGCTCTGCGTGCATCACTTTGTGACCTGTGCACGACTTGCTTTGGTGGTGCAACGGTGTGTTTAGACATGGCTTTCTGTGACCCGCTGTTGATCCAACACCCATGTCTCCCTGCCTTGCTACGTTAGTGGAAAGGCATGTGGTGTCTCTGGATACCACCAGCAAGGCCTTGTCTACATGCTCCACTTCCCACTCTTGGCTATGAAGCAATAACTTTATTTGAATTTAAAAAAATTTAAGTGTGTATATATAGATCACCTTTTTTGTTTTCAGGTTGGCACATGTACATTAACCTTCTATGCAGTCTAATGTACTATTGAAATGCTTTAGGTGTTTTTACAAAAATTAATATCTTGGTCGTGACAATTTTAAGGCTTCTGACTGGGTCTCTTCTCGCAGAGCGTGGCGATGATATATACATCTATCATCGCCACGCTCTGCTAGCAGATGTCACGACCAAAATATTCATTTCTAAAATTCATGTTTTATATAAGTGTTTTAGCTGATGAAATGCATGTGGATTGCCACTATTCGTGTTGTCTCATTTTGCTCGTTGTTGCACATGAACTTTTCCTTCATCTCTACTGCAGGGGGAATTGCACAAGTTCAGGTTATTGCTGGGAATGGGGAAATTTAGTAGTGCTTCTTGACCTCGATCACATCCTGTATTTCTCTCTCTCGCGCTGTACTCAGTTTGCCAAAACAAGTGTTTTGAGGGGGGTGATTTTGACATTGTGGTCAATGTTTGCACCATCAGTTCACTGGGCAAGTGACAGATTTTAGAAGCGAGTCAAATGGCACTGTTGAAAACGAAACCGCAATGCTCCACACCACTGCATCCGTTGTCTTTCCTTTGACTTCTATCACCTACCCATTACTGAGAGTAATTATGGCTTACATTACCTCTGCCTTTTTTGTATATAAATGCATATTGGTTAAGTATTTGATAATTAAAATGCAACTGTATGTGGCCTAATGGGAAATCGTGCCTCTGTATTAGTGGGGGGGGGGGGGGGGGGGGGGGGGGGGGGGGGGGGGGGGGGGGGGGGGGGGGGGGGGGGGGGGGGG
>JAOYSI010005867.1:20271-36684 GCA_025775065.1 Hiodon alosoides
TTTTTGGCCTAATGGGAAATCGGGCCCCTTTTTTAATTCCCCCCCCCCCCCCCCCCCATTCATAACATTCTTTTGTCTTTACGTTTATCTGTCGGGGAGCTACAATTTTGTGGTGTTAATTCATTGGTCTGGTTTTAAACCTTGACATTGAAGTTGCAGCTGCGATCATATGCACTGTTTAACTGCAGTTAACCATGAATGGAAGTGTGAAATCGGTCTGATGGCTATGTGCATAATTCCATTTTAGACTACATTTAAAGCTGCTTTACAGGTTGATCTTGCATGCCAGGCAAGATCAATACGGGAGATCAGGAGTTGACTATGTTTTTATTTTTATTTAGAAAAATCACTGATCAATGAAAAGTAACCAGATTTATTAACTTGTCGTCTGCTCAGTGGCTGATGAATGAAAACAAGATGCCAAATCTGTAGGTAAATATTAAAGCAAATTCCCCAGCCGGCATCAAGGTGTTTATGGATGGTAAGTGTTCCTGACAAAAGGCATGGCCATCGCTTTTGCTGTAGGTTTCACGTAAGGCATACGATTTTGTTTTATGTTACTTTTTAAATTCTTAATGTCCGTATGTGCTACTGGTTTGCCCACCGCTGCAGATCGTCATACACCTTGGTGGGAGGCAGTTTATGGTACTTTTTGCAGAGGGTGCAGAGTCTCTCTCGCCAGTCTGTATAGAGCTTGACCTCGTGATCTCTGCGCCATGTAAAGTAAGACCGATACTGTGTCTGGTTTGACACCAACTGCATGAGGTACGCGGCTAGTGCTTCCAGAGAGCTGAAATCATCCACGTGGATAAAGGAGTCCGGCGGAACCACGGCCTCGTAGTTGCGCCGGGGTGGACCGAGGACAACTGGCACGGTTCGGGCTTGGAACGAGTTCCGCCACAGCTTCTCTGTGATGTAGTCGGTGAACAGGGAGTTCTCGAAGGCTAGGTAAAAATGGCAGCGTGAGATGGTGGGCAGAAGGTTGTCTTCTGTCAATGGCTTCCTACCCACCGGCCCGTACAATTCTATTTTGATCAGTTTCTGAAGGCTTTGATACACCTTTGTCCTAGTATGGTGGGGCTGGTAGTTGCGGACCACCCAGCAAACCAAAGCTGATTTTTCGGGAAGGTCCACGTGGTCTATGCTGCTCCTGGGGACCAGCTCTCCGTAGGGCACGGTGACATCTGCGTCCCGCCGGTAGCTCATGGTCCAGTTGAAGACGTGGTTGTAGTTGATCAGGTTGCCGTTGGAGGCCGGGGACTCTAGCGAGAACCAGACCCACTTCTGCGTTGGCGGCCGGGGGAGGTGCAGGGGTAGGCGTTGATGGCCGGTACATAGCTCCCGGTGGTGGAAGACCACGACATCCGCCTGGGAAAAGAGGCTTTGGTTGTCCATCAGTTGGCAGCCTTTGACGTGGTACCTGTCCCAGCACACGTCGCCCGCCAGGCTAAGGGCTTTGCCGAAGGGCCAATGCCACAGCAGGACGGTGAGGTTCTGGCTCTCGGCGGCACCGAGCATTCCCCGGCTATTCCAATTGGCCAAATAGTTGTAGAGGATGAGCAGGCATGCATTGAATAGCAGGAAATGGGGAAATATTCTTTGCATGCAACTTTTCATACATGCAGCAGTTGAAAGTGGGGGCTTTCGGTGCAAGGAAGGATTGTCTTTGCACTGGTTCTCTTTAGAGGACATTTTAGTGTGGTTGCGCTAGGAAAAATAAGACAAAAGTGCAGGTTTATTGGACGGTTGGTTTAGGGATTCTTGTCCCTGCGCAGGGGCTAATGCTTCGCTTATTGGAAGCTTTGGACAAACAGTTTAGAAAAAAAACTGTCATTTTAAATGGGACACATTGGTTACACATCTGCTACTCCTGGAATGATCTACTTAACACTTAAGTATGAGGACTGTGCTCTTAAATATCACTGCATTTCAGCAAAATGTTAAAGCTAGTTATCACTCCTAGCTAACATGCGTTCCTGTTTATGTAATGTGATTTAACTAGCATCTTCCCCTCTAGGACTTCACTATTTAATGAAGTTCAAGCAGTAACTTGCATAGTGATTTAGCAAATGAACAACCATGAGTAGCTAAGGCGTTTTTAAGAAACTCAAGACTCCTTTACATACTGATGTGTAGCGGAATTTACTGCTGTTGCTGATTCTGTGCCCTGGCTGCAAGTCCCTCGTGAAGAGAAGGCTATTTTTATTTTTTAATAACCTTTTAAAACGCAGGAATTGTATGGTCATGTTACGTTGCCGGTAAAGGCCTATATGTAATGACACGATGGTAATCGTGAGAGTGCTTCGACCAACGTGTAGTATTAACCCAAGCGGCTAAATATGTATGCAACTATTTTCAGTACGGAATATAAACCTTTAATTCTCACAATTTGAGTTGATTTTTTGTATTGGAATTGAGCAGCAGCTTTTAAATATACATGTATACAATATTATTATAATAATAATAATAATAATATCTCATAGTAAATATTTTTGTGTCACTGATTTGAATCTGATAGAAAAAATACTCGGCACATCTTTAGCAATAGTGAATACTAATCATTTAACTTTTTTTTTTAATCTTTTTTTTCACCCAACTTTTATTTTGGTTGACTAAATATTGGGGGCTTCCTAAAAAAACGCACACTACCTAAAGAAAAACTGAACAAGCGTCCTGTAGTTGTTTGATGGAACTTTATTTAGGATTATTATATCTCCCAGGGGTTATGCACATGCCTCTTAACATTTACATTTCTTCCGACCAGTTTAGGGAGTTTTTTAATGCCCGGGAAATTTTGTACCAGTGCGTCTATGAAGCGTCTTTCACATGTAGTATGTAAAAAGCGCTATACAAAAATGGATTTATTGAGTACTCGTGCCTAGTTTTAAAATATTTTTTATACGAGAAGTTTACGTTTTTGAGAGGAAATATAATCTTATGAATTTAACCGTAGTAGCGTTCAAAGTTTGGCTAGGCTGGGAGATTAAAAGAAAAATAGTGAACGGGCTGGAAATCGCCGACTACACACTAAAAAAATAAAGAGAAATTAAATCTTGGGTTGAATATATCGATGTTTACTCGGTGCTGTTCTGCCTTGTTTTATCTATGAAATATAAGTAATTTTTAATTATTACTGCAGGGAAAATTAATTTTTGCACCGTTGTAAATATTGTAATAAAATAATATCAATGCTCATGGGGATAAAAGGTGAATACAACACTACCCGGCAAAACCAACCACCAAAAAAAAAATAAAAAATCATATAGCCGAACAGGGAAATTGCTAAACACACAGGCAAAACCACCAAACATTGCTTCAAGAAATCATAACATCTGACAGGAAAATGAAAGCGACAAACTGAGGGGCGTTGAAACAGGCTCTTAAAAGCTTTTTAAACTTGTCTTGTCTTACTGCAATGTCCGAATACGATGTCTATTTCATTTCCCATGAATAATCAATAACGGTGACGGCGCTCATCTGCTTACCAGGAAGATGGACTGATGGTGCTTCGCAGCCTTTGTGCCTCAGTGGTGGGTGGAAGTAATGTCTTCTGAAAATGTTTAGTGATTTGAAAGATAGGAAGCAATCTCGCACCAACGGGTCTGTCACCGTCTCCTCCTCTCTTCCACGTGCCCTCTTCCTCGCTCGCTCTCTCTCTCGCGCGCGCGCGCAATCGATGACCTAAGTTATTTCTTAGTAAATAATTTCAATTTCAAACAGCTTTGCATGAGATAAAATGTCAAAGAATCTTAGGTAATTCGTGGGAGTCTTGTTTTTTCCCCCACCCCTTTATATGTCCTACACCTACACTACGTGCACATGGGTAAGGTAAGGTCAGATAAAGCTAGGGATGCAAATTAATGTGGGGCGCATTGTTGGAATAAGCGGCATTATAAAAGTAGACCATACGATTCTATGTGATTATACTTTAAGAGCATATATATTGATCATGTTTGATTGGTTTTGTAGCTGCACGTGAAAAGCACGAAAATGACTTTTCCTTTTTACGAGCGCGTTGCTCTCTTCAGTGTTTAAAATTTTTTTTCGACGTGTTACTTTGAAGGACCCACATCAAAGTGTGAACCTCAAGATCATCTACACACAATTAAGAAGCTCAGAAAAACGGATATATCTGATAAATTAATAGTTTAATCAACAGAAACGACAACACATTTAATATATTTACTTACGATGTACTGAGACTCAAATTACTTATTCAATCGGAGTTATTGTGAAAACCATTTTATGTTAAGAATTTAGTTTAAGAGGATGTGTGATAAGTTGTTAAGTGACTGACTAACAGAAGCTTAGAGGAAGTCACAGGACAGTGCTCAAACAGGCCCACAAGAAAAAAAAAACTAAAAATATCTTGTCATAGAAGGTTGAGTGCGAGGAGCAGGAGGGAGGAAAGGTCCTACCGTTACCTCAAGAATGTAAATTCATAGCAATCCCTATCAATTTTATCACACCCAGCTCCCCCACAGCAACTTTACCCAAAATATGACCTTTATGCACTGTATCATGCCAACCTCTTTGCGGGAAGCCACCACCTTCCTGCCAAGCTTTAACGATGGTATATTGCCTATAGCCTATAAACTGTGTGGCTAAAACACAGCGTTCCTATCACAGAGCAGATGCCTCAGACGAGAAACCACGGACTGAACAGAACTGTAATAGTACAAGTCAATCAAATGCTCTGAATATTGCTAAGCCAATCCTGATTGTCGCACTTATTCAGATATGTAGCTACACTGAGACAGATTTGTCCGCACTGAACAAAAAGGAAGGCCCTCACACAAGCTCCTTGGTGCGGCAATAGACGTTATACTTTTTAACCTCTTTGAAGGACAGAACCTTGCCGTGAGATTCAGAGGCACATTCATCGACTCCGGAATGTCTAGTTTGTAGACCTTGTGCCACTCAATGTGTGGTCTTGACTGCCAGAGCATGGGGCTTTTGTCTCTGGTGATACTGCCAGAAACCCTCTACGTGTCCCTGTGTGTGTTGCAACGGTTAATTTAACCACAACATCCACTTTGGGTGAAAGAGAGGTAGTGTGCGCGCAGGGCGTTGTTTCTGAAACCTAATCTCAGAAAATCTGAAAAGTGAGAAAGTAGGTTTTAATTCATGGGTCCCAGAGTGGTGCAAAATACTTGAATACCAGATATACCACACAACACTCACAAGAACATGTATCCTATCATAATTCTGATTTCATATATTTCAAACGTAATACCTTCCACTGGAAGGTACCTGGGTTCAAATATGTCTTGGGTCACTGTGTGTGTGGAGTTTGCATTCTTTGAGCTGGGTTCATTTCACTAAGGTAAAAATGACTGGGTAAAAATGATTACTTTCCAGCAACTTTCCCAAAACGACGAAGGGGTTTATTTCTTTGCAGTAGCTATTGATCGTTCTTAGTCTAATGCCATTAATAGTTGGATCTCATTTGATTTAATAATTCCGTTACTTTCTAGATAGAAGAGAGAAGGTATGCCTTGCAAAATCAATGGCTCAAAGGAAATAACAGTCACCTGCAGTTTGAGGCTGATTTTATCTTTGCAAACACATTTTAAAGGCAGAGTGTGGCACGCCTGGGCTCCGGAGGTGGTTAGAGATGGGGAGGATTAAACTTAATAAACACACCCTATCTTTGGGGCTGCAAACGTAAGCGTTAACATTAAAATAAAAAAAATAAAAAAAAATGTTTTACCTTTACTTCACCCAGCTCCAAAACTCTGCTGGCTCCCTTTTAAAGGTGCTTTGATTACACTCACCTGAGTGCGGTCTCGTTAGCGGAACAACACTCAGGTGCGCAACGAGGTCCTTGGCTGTCAATCTCGGCTTCCCAAGGCCTGCTCCCAGGGCTGCAGAGCGTCATGGTACCCATTCAGCCACAGGCCCAGCAGCAGGGGCGACCGTCCTGGGTTGTAGGGCAGGTACTCCCAGCAGATTAGGCAGGAGGGAACCCACCAGCCCCAGGGAAGGCCTGCAGCAGCAGACCCTCAACTGGGCCGGCGAGAGAGGGAACCAATGGGCGAATGCATATAGTGAGTAGAACTTTATTGATCCCCCGGGGGGAAATTGCACAGAAATATATGCTCTACAAATATACAATGTACATTAAATTTAACAGAAAAAGAAAAAAAGCTTAACATTCATAGTTCAATGTGAACTATAAATAAATGTGTATATGTATGTGAATGTGATAAAATTCAATGAAGTACTGCAAGTTGTCAGAGGGTCATGCAGGTTGTTACATCCAAGGGCCTATAGATGGCCTGTTTACACAGGCTTTCTTCTGTCGTCTTTAAAATGCGTTAAAACAAAGCAGACTTTCAGGCCAGCGATTTTTTTACATGCCTTCTGCTTTTTGCTCACCATGCAGACGTTTCACTCACGATTGGCAACTGGTAACTGACAATTGCATTCGAAATTTGCACTCCCTTCCCTTCTAAAATATTAGAAATATAAAACAGTGATATTGTATTACATACAAATGGATTCAGTACAAGTAAATGTTTTAAATTTGTTCTTCCAATAGGGATGTCCCCCAAACTTGGAGTTTCACTCATTGAAGTTGGTCTTCTGCTAAAGATAAAATAAGTATGTAATGCAGCATTCAAAGGTCTAAGTCTAGTACAGAGAATCTGACTTGGTGGACTCGACTTGATCATAGCGCAAACGCGGACGTTATGGAAAACGCAAAGAGGTGATGAAGTAATACTGTGCTATTGCGAAATGATGAGAAAAGATACTGGGAAATACAATATATCATTGTCAAAAGATTTCATTATGATCGAACCTTATTCTAGAATCACTTAAAAAATAAAATCTTACATTGGATGACTTAAAATTTCATTTATTTCATTCTGAGTACTTTAGCCCTCCTTATAGAACAGGGAGGCTGTGTTATTGTTTAAGTGTTTGCAGTTCCTTAGTAAGGCGTTTACCTGCTGAGTAAGAATGCAAGGGAAGTGCGTTACGCCAGCCGATATTCGTGTTTGTTGCTGGCAGTGGGACTTTCCGACGAACTTGTAGACGATGAACGAACGAACGCAGTTGCGGACAACTGATCAGACTGTACTAACGGACACAGATAATATGGTAATGGTCAATGCGTAGCCGGAAGTGGCACGCGTATAAATTTTATAATTAATTGAATTAACACTTGACTTGCAAAGTCCCCCGTGCTGTCTGTAGCAGTATGCTTGCCCCGGGCATAACCGCACCTCCTTCACTGATCGTGGTACTGGCCATTAGAGCACCGCCGCCACTTCAGCTGGGTCCGTGGCATGGCCCAGAACCTGCGTATGCCTCTGAAGCAGGTTTTTAGGGTTAAGGGAGAGCCCTGCACCTCTAGTAAGGGAGCTTTTGGTTTAGTGATCCCAACATCGTTCGTCCAATGCAGGATGCAATCGTCCCTAAATATCCAACAATGTGCGTCCAGTGCAGGATGCAATCGTGCCTAAATAACCAACAATGTGCGTCCAGTGCAGGATGCAATCATCCCTAAATATCTAACAATGTGCGTCCAGTGCAGGATGCAATCGTCCCTAAATATCTAACAATGTGCGTCCAGTGCAGGATGCAATCGTGCCTAAATAACCAACAATGTGCGTCCAGTGCAGGATGCAATCGTGCCTAAATGACCAACAATGTGCGTCCAATGCAGGATGCAATCGTGCCTAAATAACCAACAATGTGCGTCCAATGCAGGATGCAATCGTGCCTAAATAACCAACAATGTGCGTCCAATGCAGGATGCAATCGTGCCTAAATAACCAACAATGTGCGTCCAATGCAGGATGCATGTGCCAAGACGCTCACCAGTCTGCGTCCAAAATAAATTTGGCCCCCGGAAGGGCAGCTCTATCTTTGAGCACAATCCTGATGTCTAATGTGTTTAAAATTATTACGTTATATCTTGCATATATTCTCACGTATTTGTATCTACCATAGTTTTTTGCTTTACATTTAAAATTGCTTTGGCAAAATATTTATTTATTTAGTTTTATTTGATTTGACTGTTAGGGAACTGACTGAAGATTTGATCATGGGAAGTCTAAAATGGCACAAACTATCCAAACATCACACACAAATGTAAAAATGTCTGCGCAGTTTCCAGGGAACTGGATTGTTGATTCAAGAGTGACCACGAGCGGCAGGGGTCGCTTAACATTGAGGGACTAAATAAATAAATACATAACTCCTTAAGAACGTTTTGTTAGCTAATGAAGACACGTGATGCTACGTAACCCCACTCATAATATATCATATCCCCTTACTGACAACTGACATACTCTGCCGTAGGGATAAGGTTCTCAGTTCAATGAGCCACACCTCGTAATCCCACAAACAGTTTTGTAGTATGATGCAGCGGTGAAGCGATTTTTTGTAAGTGTATAAATTCTGTTTTGCCATTTTTGCCACATCGTCGTCACCCCCATAATTCCCAGAAAGAACTCTGCACAACAATATTGCAACCAATAACACCATCTGAATTTAAAATAAAATGCATAGGGACATATGGTACATACAATGCGTCTGTACTGCCCCCTGCAGTACAGACGAGGGAATGGGGCGGGGGGGGGAGAAAGTTTTTAATGTTCCATCGGTGCAGGGGCTAGGAAGAGATCCCCAAACCATAACAAGTTAAAAGCTATGATGCCCTAAAGTTCTTTACCCCAAATGCATTTTACCTTAATGTATGTATACTCTGTGTGTCATTAGTGGAAGGGTTGAGAGGAATGGTAAGAGCTATAAAAGCCTGACTTTAGGAATTGCTTTTATATGAACTAATCCCAGAAAAGTTTTTTTGCATCATGACTGGTAATATTTGACGGTTTCGTTAGATTTAAGTCGCATCTGCCCTCTAACAGGTAAACATTGGCTTGGTGAGAACAGCAATTGAAAGAATTAACGGAGAGCTGAGACTGGAAGGAAATAAGAAGAGGGGAAAACTTTGAAGGCCCTCCAGAGCTTCTACCCACTGCAACATTTATTTAAAACTAAGACAGACTGACACCGGGAGAGGTCAATTTGACTCCCTAAAGGGTGGAGCAAACCATTCGGACATTCCTTTAAAACTCCAACTCTCTTCTTTCTACAGGTCAGCGATGTTCAGGAGGGGCAGGTGTTAGAAACACTTTCATGCGGGCAGTCTGAAATTGGACCCCCTTTTATGAAACTCATTCAGTGATGAAACGATGATTGTCAGGGTTAGTTTGGTTCCTTTGTAATTTGACGGCCCGGGGAGGTATTTCAGCTGCTTTTCAAAGCCATCGTTAGTCTGTAGCTGAGACAAAGAGTTCACTGAGACTGTGAGTTTGTGTTGTTGTTTGCATAAGCACAAGGAGGGGATTGTTTAATATTCTCTAAGGAAAGAAAAATGGTATAGAAGGTAAACAGAAGGGTTAGAGAGGTCAAAAGCGGGAGCTGGCTTTGTTTTCGTCTCAGGATAAAAGCCACGCCGAGAAGCAATAAAATGAACAAATAAAATATTCATCCTGGAATTTCTCATTGTTGTTTTTTTTAGTATATGCCTAATACAAGAATCCACCTTTCATTTTCCCTCAATAGTCAATTAGCTTCCCACCTGTGTCCCTTTGCCCGAAGCCTTTCTCATCCTTGCTGTATATTTTAACTACACTATGGTTGCCACTGCATGTCCCTCCTTCCAAATACTTTTCTGCCGTGCAATCCTGCCTACCGTAAAGACAGTGCCATCGCTGCCGTTTTTATGCTAGCTTTAGCATAAGAAAACTAGATACAGTTAGCATTTTTACATAATCTATAACATGTTTTTGCCTAACATAACAGTAATTTAGGCTGCATGGCTCTTTGTGTCACAGCACTGACTATCATAATGAACTTAGTTTTGTTTTTCATATTTTCTTTATCAAAAGTGCAAGTGCCACTGTGTAACAGCTTCTGCTAAATAAACAAAATGTAAATGAACGTTATGTGTTGGCATCACTGTGCGAGAGAACGGGGGACTGGCGACAGCATGAGAGAGAGGGGTGAGGTCCGGCCGTTGCAGGTGCAATTGGCTGTTAGGGGGCTGTACACAGAGAGTAAGTGATCAGTGGGCGGGGCATGGGAAAGAGAGGGACAAGCGCTTCTCACCAGGGTAAAAAGAATCCTGCAGTGGAAGGAGTACACAGCCCTTGTTGCCATGGAGATCACCAGTGCACGCACAGTGGCTAAGAAGGGGAGTCAACGCCTCATTGCGCAGATGTACCTGGCGGCACGATCGCAGGCAGGTGCAGCCCAGCGCAGACAGGTGAGGCGAGCTGAGTGCAGGCGGAGAGGGTTTAGCTCTTCGCTCAGGGGAACATTCTGCTGCGCAGTAACCAGCCACTCTGTGGACTTGAGGAGGAGGAGGATGGCTGAAGCTCCAAAGGTCGAGCTCTTCATTAAGGTTAGGGGCTTTTGGTTTTCCAGGCTTGATTTGTGCTTTAATTCATGTGGTTTATGATAAGGGATAGCTTTAGGTGGCGGGTGAAACGGATTTCCCCAGGCAGGTAAGAGTTGGTTAAAAGCCATTAGCCCAGTCACTGTTTATTTAAATGTAGGATATTTAAAAATAAATAAATAAATAAAAATACAAAAGTAGAAGGCCAACCTGAGATTGAACAGAATCAGCGGACCAGCATTTTGTATACGTAGTTGCGGGATGTTGTGAAAACCCCAAAAGAGACCCCCTTATCATCCTCTGTGACTGCTACTGGTCTCTGTCGCCTCTTGTGCCCTCAGGCCAGCGATGATGGGGCGAGCGCAGGGAACTGTCCTTTCTGTCAACGCATCTACATGATCATCTGGCTGAAGAAGGTCCGTTTCACCCTCACCACAGTTGACATGAAGAGGTAAGTGAAGTATCATCTGCCAATCAATAGCTTGCTTTGAGAAGTTCTTCTTGGCATCTAGACATGTGAACAAGAAAGAAAATGCTCAGTTTACTGAGACAACCTTTGCTGGCACCACCCCTTTACAGTCTCTTTTGCTCGGTCACTACCTGCAACGCTACATATTTAATTCCCCTCCTCTCTCCCCCCAATTCAGGGCTCCAGAGGTGCTTAGGAGCCTTGCCCCTGGCTCCCAGCCACCCTTCCTTATCTTCAATGGTGAGGTGCACACCGATACCAACCAGATCGAGGAGTTTCTGGAGAGGTCGTTGGTTCCTCCACAGTGAGTGTGCGCTCCAGGGCTCAGATACCATACATCGACATCACGCGTGCGCATGCTAAATACAGCTCATGCAGCTAGTGTACAAACTAGCTAGCAGCATGTGCACCTGAAGTCACTGCTCATCAGCTTAAAACTGAAGTTAAAGACAAGTTTGACTAACGCTGCAGGTACCCCAAGCTCTGCTGTTGCTACAAGGAATCCAGTGGCGCTGGTGACGACATCTTTCACAAGTTCTCAGCTTACATCAAGAACCCAGATCCCAGACTCAAAAACGGTGAGTGTGCAGCACGCTGTGACCGCGATAGACTTTGGCCTGTTTCGTTTCCTGTTGCGTTGACACAAGTTTCACTGAGGTTGTGCCGTTTCAGTCTTGGAGAAGAAGTTACTGAAGAGCCTGATGAAGTTGGATCAGTACCTCCTCACCCCCCTCCCACACGAGCTGGAGCAGAACCCAGACGCTGCCCAATCCACGCGACACTACCTGGATGGAAACTCGCTCACCCTGGCAGACTGCAACCTTCTGCCCAAGCTTAACATAGTCAAGGTATCAGCACTGCCCCCTGACTCCACAATTAGGCCCCAAGTTCACTTAACTTGCCCCAGCCTAGCTGAAATAAAATTATTTAACAACACCATATTATGTCAAAGATTGTCTCCCATGCCAAATACTGGCATAGCTAAAATAATTCATTCCAATCGGCCCATAACCACCACAAGCATGCTCATCAACACCCCTTGTTCTCTCGTTCTCGCTCAATGGCCATTTCTTATTGCTATCTTTATTAATACGTTGCCATTGATTATTCTTAAAACCTTATTTTAGGCAATTGTAAGCACCTATCCCTCCCACCTTCTCCCCAAGGTGGTGTGTAGGAAGTACCGGGACTTTGAGATCCCCACAGCCCTGATGGGGCTGACCCGTTACCTTGAGAGAGCCTACCAGCAGGACACCTTCCGCCTAACCTGCCCCAACGATTCCGAGGTGCTGCTGGCTTACCGCTCCCTGGCCAAACACCTCCACAAGTAGACTGAGAGAGAGGGACCCAAGGAAGGGTGTGACAGAGGAGAGCCGGGAACGACAGGGGTGACAGGGAGGCAATGGCAGTTTGTGAAGTTGTCAAGTTGTGAAGGAGGACAATCACTTGACCTACTCCTTAAATGGTCACATCCTTGAAGAAACATGGAAGAGTAGATCACGGGTAAGAAAACTATGTAGTTGTGGATTGTGTTGCTTTCTTTCCAGGTCAAAAGGTCTGAGTGGAATAAAAACCAATCCAAGCCACTTTTTCATACAAGTAAATTGCACTCTTAGATAGCATGGGACTGGAATCAAAATGTCAGCCAGCACCCGATAGATCAGTCAACTGAATATACCTACCTAGTTTTTAATGGCACCCATAACCAAGTAAATAACAACACATTCAATATATTAACTTGCTTATTTTTGTTCTTGTATGGTATATATCATTTTAAATGAATGTCCCATTTGACTGATTTAGTAGTACTAATGGTGTAGGCTATTTATGGGGAACTTTGGGAGTTTTTCCTTGTTATTCCATGAGACGAAAGTGAAAAATATTGCATGATAAAAAAATGTGTCCATGGTTACACAGTCACAGCCATCTTTGTGATGGGGAAAAAGGACACAATCGCTGCCTTATTGCTGACCCCTGGCTCATGTAGTAGCCTCCAACATAGTTGTCAGAAGTGACTCAAAGCAACAGGGTCTGTTGTAATTGCTTGGAAAAGCCCAGCATGAACGTCTTCTGCAATAGCCTTGCACGTCAGCAAGCTGCACCTATTACTCAGAATTAAATGGAATATTGACTACACGAATGCATGCAAATTTTAACATGTGTGCACTTTTTAGGCTCTATGTCATTCTCAGTAATTCGTTTTTTGTGTGTTTGCCATAATTCTAATCCTGACGGGATACATGTGTGATTACTGTATAGAGAGATTACTGTGCAGACAGGTGTAGTCACATGCATACATGATAAAACTAAATTTCTAGACCCAACTTGTTTCTGCTGTCCGTCATGTTTTAATGTATGAAAGTTGAATGCAGGTTTCTATATGGACAAGCTCACTCGCATTGTGTTTAGTGCAGACACGAGCTGAAGAACATCACTGTGCTCACTGTGAAATACAATACTGTTTTACATCTTCTGGCACTGGTGTCTGTGTTAGAACAGAGAGAACAAGATTGTGCCAGGACATTTTGGCCAAACATCTTGTACCCTCTGCTCAAGCCAGGGTCAAAAATGGACATTTCTGCATAACAACAAAAACAAGCAGGCGTCAAAATCTAAAAAGAAATGGTTATGCCCCTGTCCCATCCCAATGCGTTTCACGAAAGGAAATCAGGTGAGGCTGGAGAAGTTCATTATGGATAACTAGTCAAAAATCCCTAAGGAAATCAAAGCAAAATATTGGCTGAACAAAATACTGATGGCAGAGGTTCAAATCATTTAAATGTTTTTTCCTTTAAATACCACACCATTCGGTGGGAAACAAAGTAATTTTCATATGTCTTACCATTTTCAATTCACACTTACATACACATTTACCTACTGTTTACCTTACTGTCTAAAATAATCTATAATTTGCTAGACTAATGCTTGATTATCTAATCTTTAAAACCATAGCAACAAGACAAACTGAGCTGGATGAGATCCTTGTGAACATGGTGGGGACAGGTTTGCCACAATTTTCAGTGGTTGAGGATCAGGGGTTTTGTCAATAAGAATGAACCAAACTATATCCTCCTGATCCGGAAGGCCCTGAAAACCCATCAGTGTCACATTGGTAGAGAGAAGACGATGTCCGGGTCTATTCTCCTCAGCCTTATGACGGCACAGGTGTAGCAGGGTATGACTTGGTGGAGTTATTGACAATAAATCAAAATGACAAATAAATTAACAGAATAAATTAAACAACTGAATGCGGAACAGGTAGAATGAACTGAGTCATGTGGTTCTAGATCTATTGAAAATTGTTTCAAGTAAACTCTGGATGTGTCAGGACACATAGGCACAGGCTAAAAACAAAACTCAATAGCGTGAAAAGAAGAAATTCCACGTGGTGCACCAGGAGCAGATTTCACGAACCCACAACAGGTGGAATGAGTACTCTTACGCAAAACTTATTCAGATGTGCCCATGCTTCGCGTAGTACCATAAGCGAAATGTACTGCTGAATATTTTACATTTTTGTCAGCTATCGATGTAATTTGCTTGTAAGACCATATAAATTGCCCGATAATTCAAATAAAACGAGTTTGTTCGTATACAAACAAAAAATCGTATAAATTATGGGTCGTTAAAACAGGCAAGTTTTGTGTGTGAAAGACGCTCGTTTTTAACACCAAATTCAGAAAACAAATACTGTGTACCTCATTAAAATACATTAAATACATTTAATTCGCTTTCGTTTGGGCGATATTGAAGTGTAAGGGTAAAATATTAAAATAACTTTACCAGCGTACTTTCTTGGTGTGTGTTTTGAACTTTTTACCCTTTTTCATTTAAATACGCCATGTATATCCCCGCCCGTTTTTCTGCATCGAAACGGTCTCGCCCCCAATTCAATGGAGGCGTGTCGAAACCCGATGGGCAAAAATGACGTTCATGGAGCCGGTGGTTACTTGTTGGCATTTCTATGCATCGCTATCAATCTGACTATATCGAAATAACCCTTATTCTGATAGGATTACATATTTTTCACTCAACCAATTGAAATCATAGATACTGGAAGGCGTTTCTTGTAATGTCACAACAACGTTGGAGATTGGAGACTGTGTGAGAGAAAACTTTTACTTTAATGAGGGAGGAACGCGAGAAGAGAAGCTGCTAAGTTTTGTAGTAGGTACAGTACGATGTTAGTGTTTTCTGCTTTTACTCCGGGTAGCGGGATTGACATCTGTGTTTTTGTTGGTTGCACGTTCGTTTTGGAAGTGGAGTGGATTCGAATGTGTGTGCGTATAATAACTATAAATAGAAACGACATTATGTCAAGCGCCATCTGTATGTATAGCAGTTTGTAACGTTTTTAGTCTCTTTGTCTGCCTTTCGGTATTTTCTCACCCCGGCCGAACTGAACAGAGTGAATATGCTTTTTTATGCGTAGTCTTGGCGAAGTAGCTCCCTCACGCCAAGTTCGAGATCATGAGTTACTGTCTGAGCTTGTGTAGCAGTGCGGGGATTTTTCATTTTACAATGATGGATAGTATATTTCACGTGACCAATACTGTCCCTATTTACTGTTACCGTCCGAATTGGACTGCTCAAATTTAAACCCAGCCATAATGGTGTATGCGTATTGTCACCGTGATCAACGTGATACTATTTCAGTCAGAGTGTGTGTGATCTTAAATTGCGTTATTGCTGAGAGGGTGACTTAAATAACTGTCAAAAAGCAGTACTGCGGGCAAAGTACTTTAGGTCCTGTAAATCTATACACACGCGCAGGTAAAGTGAGTGGCATACCACCCACAGACAGTTAATTCTGCATCTGTCTCCAGTTAATCAGCCTGCACCCTCCAGGGCTATTTAATCATTGATTAGTCTGGTATGCGAATGATAAAACTGTACCTGGTTATCTCCTCATTTAGTGGTCTCTGCACTACTTAATTGCTCTAGTGGACCGTGTAGCTTACTAACAAATGGGTTGTGGCATCAGCATAATGCATTGGAAGGCTTAATGCGTCTGGCGATAGTGACTTGTGGTTCACAGTTGTCTTGGTCAGTTATTAGGAAAATCATACTGTATATGTCCTCATAAGTAAGGAGGTTTATGCGACCAAGTCTGACACTGTTGGACTTTACTATTGACACAGGTGTGTCGGTATGATCAGCTATTGGTAGAATAGGGTAAAATATTGTTTCTGTTTGTGTTTTTATTCACGGTCTTCCTTTAGAAATGGATAGAGGAGATGACGCCACGAGCTGCAATTTGTACCCGGTAAGAAATCTAAGCACTTCTTTCTTTACAGAAAATGTATGGTAGTATTGACCGTGCTTGATTTGCCTTGTGGTTTTTCAATAACCATTTCCTGGTTTGTCCTGTACCCCTCCCTCTCTTTGTTTGTCGTCCGGTCTGTCAGCGTGTGGACTGTTCTGTTGGGGAAGGGGGGGGGGGGGGGTTTTTAGAAGGTAAAAAAGGAACCAATGAGCGTTTGGATTTTTATGTTTGAGGTTTACGGAAAATAACCCAACGTATGAT